>BLSH010400950.1:1417606-1469323 GCA_018402905.1 Glandirana rugosa | reverse complement strand
AGGAGGAGGAGGAGGAGGAGGAGGAGGAGGAGGAGGAGTAGGAGGAGAAGGAGAAGGAGAAGGGAAGGAGAAGGAGAAGGAGAAGGAGAAGGAGAAGGAGAAGGAGAAGGGAAGGAGAAGGAGAAGGAGAAGGAGAAGGAGAAGGAGAAAGAGAAGGAGAAGGAGAAAGAGGAGGAGGAGGAGGAGGAGGAGTAGGAGGAGAAGGAGAAGGAGAAGGAGAAGGAGAAGGGAAGGAGAAGGAGAAGGAGAAGGGAAGGAGAAGGAGAAGGGAAGGAGAAGGAGAAGGGGAAAGGGAAAGAGAAGAAGGAAGAGAACAACGAGAAGGAGTAGAAAGAAGGAGGAGAAGAAGGAGATGTAGAGGGAAAAGAAGAAAGAGAAGAAGGGAGAGGAGGAGAAGGAGAATGAGAAGGAGAAAGAAACAGGAGATAGAAAGAGAAGGAGAGAGAATGAGAATGAATAAGGGAAAGGGAAATAGAAGGAAGAGAAGGATAATGAGAAGGAGAGAGAAAGAGAAGGAAAGAAAAAGAGAAGGAGAAGGAGGAGAAGGAGAAGGAGAAAGAGAAAAAAAGTTAAGTTGAAAAAAAGAAATGAAAAAAAGTTCCCATCTCTTTCTCCTCCTATATCTCACCTCTTCCTGAGCATCTGAAGATCCCGCTAGCTGCAGCCAAAACTGTTAATAATCTTTACTCACTCGTCTCCCCTCTCTTCGGCGCCTCATTTGCATGCAGTGATTTAGAGAACACGATATGGATATAGCAATTAAAACGTATCGATCGCCAGCCGCCGTGACCTTTCTAAGAATCAGTAAATATCTGTCGTGGAAACTACAGTCCGAGTAATTAAAATGATTAAGAAGAGGCCTGGAAATGTTTGTTTAGAGGAAGCACCAGTCAGCGGGATGAGGCCTCGCCGGGGGATCGATAATCTACGCCAGGAAGTGCACCCCATTAAACAGCCACATATCATTACTGTACAAGCTGCCGATCTACCAGATAAGTGTCAAAAATCTTTGTTTTATAGGTGCATTGCCACTTATTACAAAAAAGTCCACCTTTACACACAAGACCATAAAATGATCATACATGGCTTCCATTATGTAATATCTACAAAAATAAAAATGCCTAACCTGACCAGAGCAATTAAATAGCAGGCGTCCTGAAAATATAAAAGAATACCAGCTGTACTCCACTGAGCTCCTCTTGCAGTATTTTTGAAATAATCAATGTATTGACTGCATACAGTAATGTCTCTCCCCAAAAACCAACCTTTCTTGAAGCGTTTCACCACTCCTGGTTTGCTCACAATAATAGGGGATAGGTCTTTCCTAATCCTTGTGAGTAAGCCAGGAGTGATGAAATGCTTCAAGAAAGGTTGGTTTTTGGGTTTGCTCACAAAGATATTGAATAGGTCTTCCCCTATCCTTGTGAGCAAATCAGGAGTGGTGAAACGCATCAAGGAAGGTTGGTTTTTGGGTGGAGACATTACCGTATGCAGTCAATTTTTTGATTATTAAGAAATACCACAAGAGAAGCTAAGTGCAGCTGACATTCTTTCATCTTTTCAATGGAGAGTGGACTATAATGGCCAGCACCCAGGGTGTCCATGTACAAGAGAAGCCAGTCTTGAGCTATGAATCTAAGCAGGAGCCTTTCGTCTTTATCAGGTCTCCCCAAAACATGGGGTTCTCCTTAAGAAAAATGCAGACCTAACCTCCCGAAAGTGACTCTTAGCTCACCCTCCTGTGTATTTTTGTTAAAGTGGTTGTGAACCCTTGCATATACCCATATGAATGCAGGTGTGTGAATCAGGAAAATACTGCATGTTGGCCACTAGGTAGAGCTGAAAATATACTTAAAGTTGGTGTAAGCCCTTACATACACTCAATGAAATGACTGGCGGTGGGGATCTAAAGTCACGGACTGCACAGTATAAAGCTGCAATATGAGACCTGAGTGGAGGGTATGGCCACACCCCCCTCCACAGTCTCAAAGGGAAACATGCACAGCTGAGGCTGTTAATCACCTTCTGTGTGCTGAGGGGGGGGGGGGGGGGGCAGAGCCATCTCCCAGGATTGCTTGGTGTCAGCATGGATAGAAGTGAGAAGTGTCAGAAATGACTCATGCAGACAGCAGAGGAATGAGATAGTAGAGAGGAACCACACTAGGAGCTTTGGATTGAGGCAATTACGCAATATAGAATGATATTCATTGTTCATTTTTAATTTTGGAGGTTTACAACCACTTTAAGAAGTGCATCAATGCGTGTCATGACGCACATACATGCAATACAGTTAATCGATGTTACATTATTATGTGAGCTGATATTCAATACAAAGAGGTCCATTTATAAAAAAAGTCTTAGCATTCGCACAGCCAACACAAATAATTCACACAATGAGTCTGGGTCCTCTCCTGTAACCATGGGGAAGCCATCAAGCCTGACACAAGGAGTGTCCTCAACTTTCAGCGGTTCATTGGTATGGTGACCAGGAGTATTGTGAGTGAGAGGGTTATAGCCTTCCATACATGCACACCAGCTGCAGAAAAGGAGTTCTATATGGGCTGTGAATTGTGAGTGGTTGGTATGTGTAGGCCAGGTTCTGATGCAGGACACCTAGTGGAGTAAGTGGGTGATGCTCTTACAGTTGGCCCTACTTTCAGACTGTCTCTTGGAGACATCCTGTCCAATGTAGGGTTATGGACCCAGGTTTGATCATGATGACGTCAGGACCGTAGACTACTGGAACATGGGGGAGAAGATGCTGAGTGGATATTCTTTGTGGGCTGTAGACTGTGAATGGTTGGTATGTGTAGGCCAGGTTCTAAAGCAGGCCACCTAGTGGAGTAAGTGGGTGATTATCTTACAGTTGGCCCTACTTTCAGACTGTCTCTTGGAGACATCCTGTCCAATGTAGGGTTATGGACCCAGGTTTAATCTTGATAACGTCAGGATCGTAGACCACTGGAGCATGGGGGAGAAGATGCTGAGTGGATAGAGTTCTTTGTGGGCTGTGGACTGTGAGTGGTTGGTATGTGTAGACCAGGTTCTAAAGCAGACCACCTAGTGGAGTAAGTGGGTGATGCTCTTACAGTTGGCACTGCTTTCAGACTGCCTCTTGGAGTCATCATGTCCAATGTAGGCTTATAGACCCAGGTTTGATCTTGATGACGTCAGCATCTTAGACCGCTGGAGCATATGGGAGAAGATGCAGAATGAATTAAGTTCTGTGTGGGCTATGGACTGTGAGTGCCAGCATGTGTAGACCAGGTTCTAAAGCAGGCCACCTAGTTACACCTAGAGTAAGCGGGCAACGCTCTGATTAGGGTTGTCACCTCATCCCTTTAAAACCGAACACATATTAACTACACAGGTTCTGTGGCTGATTAAGGTGGTAAATAAACTAACTTGGTGCCTTATCTGCAATAAATTTCCCTCTGTACTCTGTAATTTATATGTGTTCGGGTTTAAAGGGATGAGGTGGCAACCCTAGATCTCACAGTTGGCCCTGCTTTTCAGACTGTCTCTTGGAGTCATCATGTCCAATGTAGGGTTATGGACCCAGCTTTGATCTTGATGATGTCAGGACCTTAGACCGCTGGAGCATGGGGGAGAAGATGCTGAGGGGATTGGTCTAGCGGTGGGGAGAAGCAGAGGATCAAGTAAGTCGATCTTCATTTCTGGCTCCCTTAGACCTAAACAGGCAATCAACCTTTACAATGCTGGTGGTCCCCACTGCAAGGGATAATATTTTAGTGGCCTAGAGTTAGGCTTTAGTGGTGGACGCCACCTGGTTCCAGCACTAGTGCCAGGGAAGCCCGCAGGAGCTGATTTTGGGAGCTGCTTCCAAATAGAATAGAGTTTTCCTTTAATTCATAAGGCCCATTTTGAAACACAAAGCAACATTTTATCCTGACCAATTTTACCGTATTAAAAATATCCCATTGCCACTGTATATAAAACAACTCTAGACTGGAAGCTCTTTCTCATCTATCTTGCCCAGTGCGCCCACCCAGGCATTCCAGTAAACAAAAGCCAGCTGGTCTTGTTGTGTCTCCTTTTCCCCGTAATCTGCTATTTCCTGCAGTTCACAAGCGATTAATTGTTATACAAATAAAAGTTTTTGTAGTCAAAGCCGACTCCAGCGGAGGAGAAGTTTATGGACAGAGGACCTGTCAAGACCCATACGTAGATCAGTAGATAAACTCTCATTAAATGTGATTTATCCTGGGGAGGTTTGTCGGATTACAGAATTTGTATTGTGCTGGAAGATGGAATATTGTTGATGTGACAGTCCCAGGAAGTCTACAGAAATGATTCATTCGATTAAAGTGAAAAGGGAGCCAGAGACATTTGTCTGCTCCTTCTTACTGTAAGCCTTGATCTAATCCTTCTAGTCAACGCTCACTAACATATGGACGATGTATTACGTTTAAAGGCAAACCGCGGTGTGTTTTCAGTAAGCGGACATTGCTTGATTTGCTATCGGAACATTTGTGTGACAGTCACTTTCAGTGAGATTTACATTTTTACAACAGTGCACTCTTGCTGTTCCGTATTATGATAATTTTATGTCATAGATTTTAGAATTGGCCCTCTAGTGGTCGTCTGTAGTTGGGGTTTATGATCAAGCTGAACTCAAGGCAAACAACTAAATACACAGATGAAATACATATAAGGGAACTGTTTATCAGCCAAAGGATTTGTATATCTGTCCATCCTGTCCTGAGATTTCCCTGTTTGGGAGGCCTGAGTTTTTTCTGCTGCAGTTAAGTAACACTTACAGTTCTTGTCCTTCCCCCAGTCTGTTAATGGGTGGCAATAATTATCTTCAGTTCAGAGATTTCCCTTGCAGTACTTGTTTTCAACCACTAGATGTCCTCAGCCTTATGGCTGGGTCATCCCGGACGAGCCCCCAACCAGTGACTTGACAGTGAAAGGAAAAGCAACAGACTGATGAGCTCATCTCTCTGTCATTCTGCTCTCTCCTCCTGTCAGCATGTTCCTTGTTAGCACATGAGCACAGCACAGCAACCTGACTGGATCATAGTATCATGGATCATGCACAGAGGCTCAAACCAGGTCAAATGCAGATACAGTGCTGTGAAAAAGTGTATGCCCATTTCTGATTGATTATTTTTTTGCATATTTGTCACACCTAAATGATTCAGATCATCAGACAAATTTTAATAGTACACAAAGATAACCAGAGTAAATACAAAATGCAGTTTTGTTAACCGGTTACCAACAGGCTTACGTACATTTACTGCTGAAGAGTGGCGCTGTCCTGCAAATCGCCGTCTATAAACAGCGGCTTGCTCGTGGGCGGGTGCGTCCTTATACCCTCCACACTCTGCAGCAGTGTGGCCGCAGGTCTGGCGGACTTGATGTCCGCCGGCTACTAGCGATTGCCTGGCACAGGAGAAAAACGGGGAACCGTCAATGTAAACACGGCGGTTCCCCGTTCTGTCAGGTGGCATGTAAGAGATCTACTGATCCCTGTCACTGGGATCAGTTAGATCTCTTATACCCCTGGTAGCCCAGCCCCCTCACAGTTAGAACACGCCTAGGGAACACAGTTAACCCCTAGATCTCCCCCTACAGTTTAACCCCTTCACTGCCAATGACATTTATCAAGTAATCAGTGGATATTTACATTTCAGATCGCTGTATAAATATCATTGGTCCCAAAAAAGTGTCAAAAATGTCCGACATGTCCGCCCCAATATCACAGTCCCGATAAAAATCGCAGATCGTCGCCAGTAAAAAAAAAAAAAAAAATATTAAAAACGCCATAAATTAATTCTCATGGTTTGTAAACACAGCAATTTTAGCGCAAATCAAACAATAAACGCTGATCCCGATTTTTTTTTTACCACAAAATGAGGAGGAATATAAATCGGCCAAAACTGATGAATACATTTTTTTTATATATATTTTTTGGATATGTATTATAGCAAAAAAATATTGTTTCTTTTCAAAATTGTTGCTCTTTTTTTGTTAATAGCGTTGATCAGTAATGACGCAGAGGGGATCAAATACCACCAAAAGAAAGCTCTATTTGTGGGGAAAAAAGGACGCCAATTTAGTTTGGGTACAACGCCGCAGGACCACGCAATTGTCAGTTTAAAGCGACGCAGTGCCGAATCGCAAAAAGTGCTCTGGTCCTAATGTGGGAAATCCTTCTGGTCCTCAAGTGGTTAAAGCAGTTCAGTCATGATGGAACTGTGATTAAGCACATTTTTTTGAAAGCTGAGTTAAATTTCACTTGCCGAACTCAGGCCTGGTTACTGTCAGACCTGTTGAATCAAGAAATCACTTAAATAGAAGCTGTCTGACAAGGTGAAGCACGCTAAAAGATCTCTAAAAGCAACACCTCATGCCACAATCTAAAGAAATTCAAGAACAGATGAGAAACAAAGTAATTGACATGTATCAGTCTGAAAAGGGTTACAAAGCCATTCCTAAGGTTTTGGGACTCCAGCAAACCACGCTGAGAGCCATTATCTACAAATGGAGAAAACGTGGAACAGTGGTGAACCTTCCAAGGAGCACAACAACAAATCATCCAAGAGGTCATAAAAGAACCCAAAACAACATATAAAGAACTACAGGTCTCACTTGCCTTGGGTAAGGTCAGTGTTCATAATGCAACAATAAGAAAGAGACTGGGCAAAAATGGCGACAATGGGAGAGTTCCAGGGCCAAAACCCCTGCTGACTAAAAAGAAAACAAAGGCTTGTCTTACATTTTGCCAAAAAAAATCTTGATTATTCCCAAGACTTTTGGGCAAATATTTTGTGGACTGATGAGACAAAAGTTGAACTTTTTAGGAGGTGTGCCATCTGGTGTAAAACTAACACAGCATTTCATAAAAAGAACATCATACCAACAGTCAGACATGGTGGTGGTAGTGTGATGGTCTGGGGCTACTTTGCAGCTCCAGGACCTGGACGACTTGCCATCATTGATGGAACGGTGAATTCTGTCCGGCCATCAGTTTGTGAACTCAAGCTCAATCGCACTTGGGTTATGCAGCAGGACAATGATCCGAAACACATTAGCAAGTCCACCTCTGAATGGATCAAAAAGAAAATGAAGGTTTTGGAGTGACCTAGTCAAAGTCCGGACCTAAATCCAATTGAGATTCTGTGGCAAGACCTTAACAGGCTGTTCATGCTGGAGAACTCTTCAAGGCAGCTGAATTAAAACAATTCTGCAAAGAACAGTGGGCCAAAATTCTTCCACAGCGATGTGAAAGACTCATTGCCAGTTATCGTAAATACTTGATTGCAGTTGTTGCCACCAGGGGTGGCACAACCAGTTAATAGGTTTAGGGGGCAGTTACTTTTTCACATAGGGCCAGGCAGGTTTGGACAGCTTTTATCCTTTAATAAGTGAAATCATCATTTCAAAACTGCATTTTGTATTTACTCGGATTATCTTTGAGTATTATTAAAATTTGTTTGATGATCTGATTCATTCATTCAAGTGTGACAAATATAAAAAAAAGCAAAAATCAGAAAGGGGTGAGTACTCTTTCACAGCACTGTACTTAAACTTTGTGCATTTAAAAAAGTACATTTAATGATGTATCAACAAATACAGAGGTGTATTAATTTGTGTCTTACATATCTGCCCGGAGTTCAGTCTTAAGGCCGGGTTCACACAGGTACGACACGACTGATGTACGACTGTCATACTACTCTGCCCTGCAACGTCGGTCCTACATCGGCCCTACTTTGATCGTACTTCCATCTGACTTGGATGAACAGCATAAGATTTTGCTCCGACTTTGAGATAGTCTAACTTGTCCTTTGACCAATCGAAGCAATCCCAGTGTGACATAAATTCCTTTTTCTGCTGCTATCACCATGTCGGATATCACAAGTCAGATGGTTAGGACAAGGATCCGACTTTGATCCGACTTCAATGATATTCAATGGGCTGAAGTAGGACCAAAGTTGGACCAAAATAGTACAGGAACCTTTTTCAAAGTTGGACCGACTTGTGTCGGACCAGTTAAGACGCCTCTCATAGGGAATCATTGATTTATACATGTCATGGGACATGTGCTCCCAAAGTCAGAGATTATGTCGTACCAGTGTGAACCCGGCCAGAACCTTTTTCAAAATCGGACCGACTTGTGTCGGACCAGTTAAAACGGCTCTCATAGGGAATCATTGATTTACACACGCCATGTGACATGTGCTCCCAAAGTCGGAGCATATGTCGTACCAGTGTGAACCCGGCCAGAACCTTTTTCAAAATCGGACCGAATTGTGTTGGACCAGTTAAGCCGGCTCTCATAGGGAATCATTAATTTACACACGTCATGCAATGTGCTCCCAAAGTCGGAAAGTATGTCGTACCATTGTGAACCCGGCCTAAATCTGTAATCTCCATCTGCTGGCGAAATCCGGTAATGCAGCAACCGCTTACTGTTGTCACCCACATAGCACATACTGCATGTGTGGCAGCAAAAGGGTGAGATTTAAGCACCCACATGACGCACGTGTGCATCAATGGGTGGCCAAGGTTTCTGCGCAGAGAGCATGCTCACTGCACACTCCCAGCACAAAGGAAAGCTCTCAGTCAACAATAATGCTAGGTAGCTGGTGGGACCGGCTCCTGATCATGTGACCACCGTGACAGCCAATCACAGTAGTCACATGATCATTGAACCTTTTGATTAGGCATACAAACCAGGATTGGGTGAGAAGGGGTAAGGCTAAAGGATTATGGGAATTATGGAGCCTATTGTATTGCTACAAGGAGATGTCCCTGCCACAAATAGGATTTCCATTTAATTTGGGCTATTGGATCAATATATGCCTGTGCAGCCAACCTACCTGATGCTGGACCTTGTACTCAGTAATTTAAAAATATACAAATAAAATGTATTTTATAATTGCCATGCAATGTTGAGTATCTAGCATACCTTTGCTGTTGCCATCTGGTCCTCGAAGGATTGTACACTCCTCGATATTCCCAAAAGCTTCAAATAGCCGACGGACATCGTCTTCTGACTGTTGTTTGTTCAACATGCCCACGAAAAGTTTTCTGTCTTCTGGAACAAAATTAAGAGTTGCTTACCATATTATGGTAACCCTAATATCAAGACATTCCTAATACAGCAGTAATATGAATTTTATTGCTGTAGAAATATCATGATGTGCAGGCTGACAGTTTTTTTTAGTCACCAAATATAAAAATATCCAAGAGGCCATGGGACTTCAAAAAACATATTAGTTCAATTAAATGATGGAGAAATGATTTACTTCAAACAAGTTCTAAGGCTCTTGCAAGGCCATCTACATTCAACAAGGCTCATCCTGGTGGGTACCTGGAGGTAGCTCAGAATATCAAAACAAATAAAAAGAGCACCAAACTAAACAGGTGAAAGAATCCATGTTGCTTTTAATATTGATAATGTGCTCACAGAAAGAAAAGTCAATGCGTTTCGGGGGGCCTCCCTGTTCGTCAGGGCTTAAGAACAGAAATGAAGGCTAGAATGGACACAAGTAGTCCAAACAGTTCTGTATGCAGATCTGCTTTGCTCTTCTTGTGAAGCATGACTCTACCAATTCTTTTTAGATAAAATGTTGGGAACAACTACTGACATCTTGTTTTTAAAGGTGCAGGTTCCTAGGGTGCCATTCTTCCTTGAAAGTATGTAGCCAATTGAGTCATAGATGCTGCATACCTGTTCTGGGTAAGTAGTGAATTAAGTATAGGTATGATGGCCTAGGTTCCCAAACGTTGGCCCGGGACCAGATGCCACCCTTTGCTTGCTTTTATCCGGGCCTTGGGGCACTATTTCATCCACTGCTACCAACAATGTGACATGTTCTCTACTAACACCAGTAAAGTGGCAAATTCCTCCCAATGACACCAATGATGTGGCGCAATTCCTCCCAATGATACCAGCAATTGGGCCCAATGACACCAATGATGGGGCACAATTCCTCCCACTGATATCAAGAATGGGGAAAAATTCCTCACACTGATACCAACAATGGGGCCTAATTCCTCCCAATGACACCAACAATTGCTCCTCATGACACTACTGATAGGGCATGAATCCTGCCAATGACACCAATGATGTGGCACAATCCCTCCCACTGACACCAACGATGGACATTTTTTTTTTCCTGCTGATGTCAGGTTCTATTCTACTCCCAATGGCCGTCCAGCTCCCCTAAAGTCTGAAGAGCAGTAAACTGGCCCCTTGTTTAAAAGTTTGAGGACTCCTGGCCTAGGAGTTTACAAGAATAAGGAATAACCACATTACATTTCTCTCCAGACAGGTGGCCTTTAACATCAAACCTTTTACCAGGGTAAGAAGATATCTAAGAAAGGCTTAGATGATTAAGGTCAAGTTTAGAAATGTGTTTGGCCAATCATAAATCCATTGGTTGAACATAAACCACTACTATACAGGGCAAGGCCATCACTGTAGTTGAACATAAACTGCTACTATTCAGAGCAAGACCATCACAGTAGATAATGTCCTCCCACAACTTCTACCTTTACTGCCAGCTTAAGAAACACATTGACGCATGACCTATGTCCCATCTCATAGAAAGGTTCACAGCTTCATAAATTTAATTACACCTTTTAAATAATTTGTACACTTATAATTTAATATAGGATGCCTTTTTTGCCATTTAGTTTGCAAAGCATACTAGGCAAAAGTATATGGGCCAAAAACACTCTCATAGGAGAGGGGTTTTATCTACTCGGTTCCTGCCTTTGTTTGGTTCCTCTCTTTCAGCATACAAGGCTCCTACCAGTAAGTGCAATGGGTAACAGCGCTTGCTAATAAAAAAATCCAACTAATGAGTGCAAAAACTCCCACTATATTCTCCTAGGTCAGGGATATGCAATTAGCGGACCTCCA
Organism: Glandirana rugosa; assembly: GCA_018402905.1. Lineage (NCBI taxonomy): Eukaryota > Metazoa > Chordata > Amphibia > Anura > Ranidae > Glandirana > Glandirana rugosa. The sequence continues at coordinate 1,458,423 of BLSH010400950.1, read as the reverse complement.
GATGTTGCAGAACTACAAGTCCCATGATGCATAGCAAGACTCTGACAGCCACAAGCATGACACCCAGAGGCAGAAGCATGATGGGACTTGTAGTTTTGCAACAGCTGGAGGTCCACTAATTGCTTATCCCTGTCCTAGGTGTTATTAACAAATAAAATGTTATAATAAGTAACACAAACCAATGTATAGAGTGCAATAGTAAATAAATAGTGCAAATGACCTGTGTATATATTCAAAATATCAGAAATTCATAATCATAAATACCGTAGCATCATACTGTCCATATCCATTAATATTAATTAAAGTGCAATAGAGTCCAATATAAGGTGCATTCCAGTGCTCAAGTGACTTGGTGCTAGTACATATCCATCCTGATTATTATTTCTTTCACATGTGTTTTCAAAGTGCTTGTGCTCACGCCGTATCCAGATCACCTTGTGCAGATATAAAGTAGGGGTGCCCTACTTACCAGATCCTATTGACCCCCACAGTCATATGACTTGGAGGAGTCAATACACGCTTGCGGTCTCTCACCCGACTTTTAATAAACCTTAAAAGGTTTATTGGCCAGAATCATAAACAAGTGCACATCAAAATGCAGTGTTCTCCCGCGGTCGCCGCGACTAAAGCAATGTCGGCTTGTGTACCAACAGCTGCTTAAGAAGAGGCGCGCGATGAGAGTTTTTCTTTTCCTTTTCTCTACCACACACCGGAGAAAGAGAGCAGTGAAGCCATAAAGTGAACAGGTGAAAGGACGCACAGCCATGCTCGGGTGAGAGACCGCAAGCGTGTATTGACTCCTCCAAGTCATATGACTGTGAGGGCCAATAGGATCTGGTAAGTAGGGCACCCCTACTTTATATCTGCACAAGGTGATCTGGATACGGTGTGAGCACAAGCACTTTGAAAACACATGTGAAAGAAATAATAATCAGGATGGATATGTACTAGCACCAAGTCACTGGAGCACTGGAATGCACCTTATATTGGACTCTATTGCACTTTAATTAATATTAATGGATATGGACAGTATGATGCTACAGTATTTATGATTATGAATTTCTGATATTTTGAATATATACACAGGTCATTTGCACTATTTATTTATTATTGCACTCTATACATTGGTTTGTGTTACTTATTATAACATTTTATTTGTTAATAACACCTAGGAGAATACAGTGGGAGTTTTTGAACTCATTAGTTGGATTTTTTTATTAGCAAGCGCTGTTACCCATTGCACCTTTATTCAATCCCTCACCTAGGTGAGGCTATAACAGCAGCTGCAGATTGTGGCGAGGGAATTTTATATATAGTCCTACCAGTAAGTATATTTAGAAAAAGAGCTATGGTTGTTCTCATATGTAAAGAAAAGGAAAAACCTTATAAAGGACAAAGTAGGTGTGCACTACCTGGAAAAGTTCAGAGATCTTACCAAGAGATATCAAAAACGAAAAAACCAACATCTACCAAAATGCTACAATGTCACTTTGAGTGGCTTGACCCTTTAAGCTCTTCTTCAAACTTCCCCAAGGGTCAGGCAGCCTCTGCTTATGTGTGAGTTGTATAAACCTCAGGAAAAGTCCAGACAAATCAAGAAGGCTTAGCTACAGGAGGACAAATGTACAACACTCAATGCCTGCATCAACAACATCAGGTGACCAGGTTGGTGCAACTAAGGCAGAAGACCAAGTATCACCCATCGTCAAGACCTAAGGCAAATGCTCTAATTTTTTTTCCCCCAAGAAGATAATGTAATCACTTTCACCTAGTTAAAACAAAATCTTAACTACTTGGTACTGGAACATTGACAAGTTGCATATATGGCAAAGTGATAGAAGCTGCTCTCATATGATAACAATAACCAATCTTTTATTCGAATGAGCATAAAGTATAGATTCTACATAAATGCATATACACTGTATATCACACATACATATTATATGTACATATAATAATATACGGCAAAGTGATAGAAGCTGCTCTCATGTGATAATGATAACCAATATTTTATTTGAATGAGCATAAAGTATATATTCTCCATTAATTACATATACTGTACACTGTATATTACACATACATATTCTATGTACATATAATCTTGTACACCACCGTCCCTAAAGCTGCATGCATTGCAAGCCACTGATGCTACCTCACTATTCTCTACCATAAGCCATCTCATCAAATTTACTACTGGTCGATGCCACCGATTCCTCACCATGATGGCTATTTTTTGGTGCCACTAAGCTTCCTAATCTCACAGCTTTCTGGGTTGACATCTCTGTAGAAGTTTTAATTAGTGGAAGGTCAGGAGCTGCTGGAAGCTGAACAAGCTGAAGTATATCTATGTGCAAATCCACTCCACATATAATAAAGTGGGAATTAAGGCATGCTCAATTCAAACATAAAAATGCTGAGTTTGGTGAACTCGGGAGACAACTCATATCTACTAAGTGGCTTTGATTTGGCAAGGCACCAGTCTGTGCCGCTAGATAATTCCATACAGCTTGCCCTGTCATCCTCTAAATTGAAGGAAATTGAGTCTATGAGAGTCTATGATAGTGCAAGCCAGGTGTTTCTTGATTCCTCAACCATCTTCAACGATGCACATTGAAGCGTGAGAGGAAGATGCACTACATTCTGAGACAAGAGGATATAATCCCACCCAGAAGCACATCGAAAAGCCTACTAAATATGGTGATGAACACAATTGACGTGAATGCTGAGAAGATCAATCACATGCCGGCCTATTCTGTCTCCTAGAATCTCTAGTAGTGAAAATCTCACCAGGATTGATGTAGCATAGTCATATGTCAAATGACGGTGTCATTCCTCCCTGATCGGTTCTTTCATGCAGTATAAAAAAGAGTAGCTAAAGAGAGCGGATGTTACTCTTTAAGCACAGTGTACACTTAAAGCACAGTTGAAATGCTTTTTATTGTAATGATTAATGCCATGGAAGGCTTTATTTGGTGCATAGATAATATACTATATATGTATTCACTCTCTGGTTATCTCCCGCCTAGACTACTGCAACTCCCAACTCACTGACCTAACTTTACACAGGCTATCTGCCCCTTCAATCTATCATAGATGCTGCTGCTAGACTAAAACACATTGCTAACCAATGTGTGGCAGCTGCCCCTCTCTGCCAATCTGTTCACTGGCTTCCAGTAGGCCAATGTATAAAATTCAAATTACTTACCACAACTTACAAGGCCATCCGCAAAACAGCTCCCAGCTACATCACCAACCACATCTCAACATAATGCCCAAATCGTCCACTCTGCTCCTCCGAAGACCTCTTGCTCTCTGGGTCTCTCATTAGCTCCTCCTATGCTCACCTCCAGGACTTCTCCAGAACCTCTTCCATCCTCTGGACCTCCCTACCCCAGACATCGTTTACCCTGTCTGTCTTTATGCAATCCCCAAAAACTGACTTGTTAAGGAGACCCCACCTCCACATAAGAAATGTACTTTGGCCGCCTCCATCAGATCATCCCCTACTATTATTGCTTTTTGTACCACCTCCCCCTCCCTTTAGATTGTAATCTTCATGAGCAGGGCCTTCCTAATCCTTCTGTACTGAACTGTATTGTAATTGTACTGTCCACTTTATATTACAAAGCACTGTGTATGTAAACTGTTGGTGCTATGTACATCTTGTATAATAATAATGACAGGTGAAATGAAGATTTTACAGTTCACTCAACATGCCTGATAAGGGCTCAAGTTATGATTTATTCTTACTAGATGGGGGCAAGGGAAGACTAAAGTTTTGCATATATATATATATATATATATATATATATGGTATATATATATATATATATATATATACACGTGCATGCTAGACCAGGACAGGCTTTAAACGTGACTGAAACTCCTGCTTCAAAGCATTAATTTTACTACATAAAAACATTAAACCAACCCTTTTTTATTTCTCTTCCTGGTTAGTGAAAATCCAAGGGCCCTATCCCCTCCATTCTTTGATGCTCACCAGAGCCAGGACAGGGGGTGGGCAGAAAGGGAGGCGGCCCCGGGCATAGAGAAGCAAGGGAGCAAAGAATAGATGCAGGGTGGTACACCCATTCTATGGCATGTATTAACAGTGGGGGAGGGGAAGGGCGCCATTCTGGATCATTTACCTAGGCACTGGACGACCCTGTCCTGTTACTGATGCCAACACACGGACTTGTACCTCAGTGGCAGGGCATACCAAGACAGTGACATATGGTCACTTATAAAACAGTCAATATAGACAGTCAATATCTGGGTTCTAGAGAGACCAGGTTGCTCTTGAAGGTAAAAAGAAGCCTCTCCTGGTACCTACTTTGAACCTGTTTACTGCTTGCTAGATATGACAAGTTTTATTTAAAGGCTTAACCCTCCCATAGACCTTTTAAGACCAGAGCCGCTCCTTTTTCTTTTTCCGTCATGGAAAGTTAATATTTGAGCGCTTTGTTGTTCACTTCTATGGCATGGCACCGTATCATTAGACACAATAGAGAAATCTACGAGGACACAAAAAAGGCATAATTGCAGTTTTTGGGTCTTTTTCCACAGCGTGATCCAATCGGCGCACACAAAGGAGAGAATTTTCTATCGCGCGTGCCCCGGCTGACTTTTCACATCAAATTAAAGTTGGTTCTTTCAAGGCCTCAGAAAGGGTAATTGAAACAGTTCTTCACAATTGGTCTGACTTACGTTCTATCTCCCTCATCTCCGTCTGTATCAGTGACGCTCACGAGCGCAGACAAGCGGCATAGGCAGACCTCGCTTAATATTAAAGTATGTGATTAAATGGGATTCGCCAAAAAGACAAAGCGCTGAAGACCTGCCAATTGTTAATCCCTTGGTCACTGTGCTTAAAAATTCAATTTCTTCCTTTTCAAGAGGGAAGAACAGAAGGACGAGTAGACTGAAGGGTGTCTCATCTTCAGGGTGTCTGATCGTATCCCCACGCTCTTAAAATCTTAAGTCCCTATTAATATGTATGTACATGACGCAAATCTCCGTCCTCGGAAATTCAACCATTATTTTTTTTCCTATTTTATAATCACGGATTATTGATGTCAGATACAGTTGAAGTGGGCTATTAAAGAAAGGGCATAATAGCCAGTCTGATGGTTTTATTGTCCAGTTCTAACCGCTCTGCAACTTGAGTTATTTCAAACCTCGTTCGGCAGTTTTCTCTAACTCCTTCATACACCAAACCAAAATTCTGTTGTTTTCTTAACAATTTCTATTATATCTGGCAGTAGTATGTCACCAAGTTCACCCAGACTTGTTCTGTAAATGAGTAAATGTTTAGTTGTAATGAGTGCCAGGAACATACCCTAGTACTTATATCTACACAGGTGAGTCAGTTTCCTTCTCCATGGAATTAATTCATTTTTTAAGAAATCACAAATCCGTTGGACCAGGGTAGTGTTGTGGACATAGCCTACCTTGATTTAAGCAAAACATTTGATATTGGTTCCACATATGGTTCCAACAAGCTAGGACTTCTCCTGGGTGGCTCAGTAGTTGACTAAAGAAGATAAGTGTGGTTATAAACGGGGTTCATTCAGGACAGAGACCAGTCATTAGTGGTGTACCACAAGGTTCTGTACGAGGTCGTGTTCTATTTATTCTGTATGTGAGGAACATAATTGAAGGTTTGGTGGGTAAGGTATGTCTTTTTTTCTGATGGCACAAAGGTGTGCAATAGGGTTGATATTCCTGAAGGTGTTTATAACATGGCCTATGATTTTGCATTTCTGGAAAACTGGTCAAAGCTGTGGAAACGGCAGCTGAATGTTTCTGCATGCAAACCAATGCATTTGGGGATAAAATATTGCCCAGAATTACAAAAAAAAAGATTTGAGGGTGCTTATTTCAGATTATGGCAAAATGAGCAAATTTGTCCTGGCAGTGGGAAAACTGTATAGAATTGTGTGGTGCATCACTAGGGGGGCCCCCAGCAGGAGGAAGGAGGTCCTAGTTACTCTATATGGATCTTTAGTTATCTCTAGAGGGATTCCCAGCAGGAGGAAGGAGGTCCAGATTCCTGTATATATACCTTTAGTTATCACTAAAGGGAACACCAGCAGGCGGAAGCAGATTTGTTTACCCTATATAGATCTTGAATTACCACTAGAGTGATCACCAGCAGGTGGAAGAAGGTCCTGGCTCTACCATATAGGTTTTTGGTCATCTCTAGAAGGGTCACCAGCAGGAAGAAAGTGGCCCTGATTCCCTTATACAGAATGTTAGCTATCACTAGAAGGGTCACCAGCAGGAGGAAGGAGGTCCTGATTCCTCTATATAGATCTTTAGTTATCACCAGGGGTATTACCACCAGGAGAAAGGGGTTCCTGATTCCTCTATATAGATCTTTAGATATCAGTAGAGGGATCACCAGCAGGAGGAAGGAGGTCCTGATTCCACCATATAGATCTTTAGTTATCACTAGAGGGATTACCATCAGGAGAAGGGGGGTCCTGATTCCTCTATATCAGGGATATGCAATTAGCGGACCTCCAGCTGTTGCAGAACTACAAGTCCCATGAGACATAGCAAGACTCTGACAGCCACAAGCATGACACCCAGAGGCAGAGGCATGATGGGACTTGTAGTTTTGCAACATCTGGAGGTCCGCTAATTGCTTATCCCTGCTCTATATAGATCTTAAGATATCACTAGAGGGATCACCAGCAAGAGGAACGAGGTCCTGATCCCCCTTATGTAGATCTTTACTTATTACCAATATGGTCACCAGCATGAGGAAGGAGGTCCTGATCCCCCTTATATAGATTTTTACTTATTACCAAAACGGTCACCAGCAGGAGGAAGGAGGTCCTCATTCGTCTATAGAGATCTTTAGTTAGACCTCATTTAGAATACTGTGTCCAGTTCTGAAGACCTTACTTACAAAAAGATATTGTTAAGACAAAATTAGCCCAGAGACGGGTAACAAAAATGATCAAAGGTCTGAGGGATAAAACATCAGACGAGACTTCGGGAACTAACTATGTAGAGTCCGGAGGAAAAAGGGGAAAGGAGAGGTGTCACATGACTGAAACCTTTAAACAGTTGAACAGTGTAAATAAGGTTCAGGAGGGCAGCATTTTCAATATAAAGCTAAGATCAGGAACATAGAGACATGACCTCAAACTAGCAGGAGGAAAGTTCAAACTTAGCCTTAGAAAGTATTATTTTACCAAGTGTAGCTGATGCTTGGAACAGACCTGCAGCAGAGGTAGTGAGCGAGTCAACAGTAGGTGCATTTAAACCTGCTTAGGACAGACATAGACCTATACTCAGACAAAGGGATAAAAAAACCAAACAGCAACAACAAATGAAACTCAGAAAAGGGACAGATTCGATCGACCAGCTGACCTTTTTTAGCTGTCACTCTTTCATGTTTCTATAGAATGTGTCAAGAATGATGTTGCTTGCCCAAGAACATGATGTGAGTTGTGAAACTCTGAAGGACCACCCTGTTTAAATTACTTAATTCATTTGCTGTGGTGCTTTAAAGTCTGGGACAGATATTAATTTGTTAGGCTACATGGTTGGAGGTATGAAATGTTGTCAAACTATTGGGGCAGAGATGTTAACTAGTTAGTCTGGTTGAAACAAAGATACAAGGCCATCCAGTCCAACCAATAAAAGGGAAAAATACAATCCTATATACACAATCCAATACCCACAGTAGATTCAGAGCAAGGCAAAAAACCCAATAAAGCATTATCCAATTTGATCCAGCAGTGGAAAAATTCCTTCCTGATCACCCAAGAGGCAATTGGATATTCCCTGGATCAACTTTCCCTATAAATGTTAGTATTCGGTTATATTATGTAAATTTAGGAAATAATCCAGGCCTTTCTTAAAACAATCTACTGAGCTGACCAGAACCACCTCTGAAGGGAGTCTATTCCACATTTTTACAGCTCTTACTGTAAAGAAACCTTTCCATATTTGGATATTAAATCTCTTTTCCTCTAGACATAAAGAGTGCCCTCTTGTTCTCTGTGATGACCTTAAAGTGAATAATTCAACATCAAGTTCACTATATGGAACCTGTATTTATTTATACTTATTGATCATATCCCTTAGGCTCGGTTCACAATGCTGCGGCATGGTATTGGACTTGTGAAACCCCAAGTCGCATGACATGTCAAATTCAATGCCTCCCTATGAGAGTCGTCTTAACTGATACTACACAATTGCTCCAACTTTAGAAAAGGTTCTTGCACTACTTTGGTCCAACTTGGGTGCAATTTCAACCTATCAGCCGGATCACAATTCATCAATGTCGGAAGGAAGCCATAGGGCAAGATCGCACTTTGCCATTTACGACTTTGCCATTGCAAGCAGTGTGAACTGAGCTTTAATCTTCTCTTCTCAAGAGAGAATACATTCAGTTCCTCTAATCTTTCCTCATAGCTGAGCTCCTCCATGCCTCTTATCAGTTTGGTTGACCTTCTCTGCACTTTCTCCAGTTCCCCGATATCCTTTTTTGAGAACTGGTGCCCAAAACTGAACTGCATATTCCAGATGAGGTCTTACTAATGATTTGTAAAGGGGCAAAATTATGTTAAAATACGTGGTTGAGGAGGTGACGCAGAAGGCCTCCAACCCTGGTTTTAGGATAGTTGTTTCAGTTGGACATAGATGACTTCTTTCATGTCTCATATGAATAAATTGCCCTATCCGTCCAACATAGGCACCTCGAGAGAGGACAATTCACACCTTCAGCCATGTGACTTAAAATAATAAATATTGACCCAGACATCATGGTGTCAAGATATCAACTTACATAATTACAACATGGTGACTTACATATGCAGTGCAGTGTATGTTCCAAGCACCTGTAAAGTGCTGAGAATTAAGCTGGGTGCGTTGCGATATAACTCCATAAACATTGAAGAAGATATCAGGCCAAAATCGGGAGAAGACGTCAGTGGCCATGGACTGAACACAATTATGTCAGCACTGGAAGAAGCCAAACTAGAGGGTATATTTGCCACAACGTTCGTGTATTGCATGCTTGTACATCATGGCGAATGCTCTGGGGACCTGCTGGGGCTTTAGGGTTAGGGTTAGCATACCTCTGCCAATGGGCTTTGGGCTAGGGTTGCCACATCATCCCTTTAATCCAGGACACATATGAATTACCCAGGTTCTGAGGCTAATTTAATGCAGATAAGGCACCAAGTGAGTTTAATTACCACCTTAATCAGCTACAGAACAGCCTGTGTAATCGATATGTGTCCTGGATTAACGGGATGATGTGGCAACCCTACTTTGGACTTTTCTTGATGGCATCACTTGAGATGCTTCTGAGATCATTAGTATTCATTACCATTCATTAACCATTTCAGACCTGCTTCGAGTAGATTTGGCTTTTCAATAGACTTGTAGGGGAATGCAATACCGGCTTGAATTGAACAAAAGCCCTTTGACAGAGGCAGCTGTTATTTACAGATTGCGAAGACCTCAATAAGACTTGATTCTCATACAGATACAGATTTTTTTTTCACTTTTCGGGGCTTTTAATTGTTTTTACCCATGTGAGTCTTAACAGACAAGAATACTGAACGCCGTTGTGGGCAGACCGCTGGATACAGACACCCCGCTATCATGCCAATTCACACACTGTCAATGGTCCTGATGACGGTAGATGTTTTCTTTCAATCAGGTTTTGCAGGAGACCTGCCTGTGGCACTATATTAGGCACCATTGTGAGATTCAATCACTGTCTCTTCTTCATCAGTTTCATGGCTCGACACAGCCGGGCAGACAAATGATTTAAGATGGAAGTCCAAGGTACACCTAAAAAGGCCCGGTGTAGACATAGTGCTTGGTGGACATCTAAGTCCTGTTGCATCACATGAGTAATGCTTAATTGATTTTCTCAAAAAGCGCAACATAATTAGCTACCTTTAGAAACAAGTTTATGGAGATGATTTGCACCAAATGGATCTACCCAACTTAATTACTTATAATACTCTATCAGCGGACAGAGGTGCACTACCTTATTTATTGAACACGATTATAAAATACTTTCACTTTATATATACTGTATCTTTAAAATCAAAATTATAGAAAAAAAAATCAAACCTATTTAAATAGATGATGCAGCATTACTAAAAAAATCACTTTTAAAGATCAAGGTGATCAGCGTTTATAGGGAATGTATAGCAGCATGTTATATTTTTCAGGTTTGTTTTGCACATAATATAATTGCATTTAAATAGGAAAGTGTATTACTATGTACTGTATGGGCAATTGATAATATCTGCACCCCGTTATAAAACAGTAAGGATATGAACAGTCCCAACATATTTCGCCCTATGGGGCTTCTTCAGAGGGAGAAAAAAAAATGTTTGTGTTATTGCATTTTAATATTTGTTGTTCTACCTTTCAGCCAGCAGGAGGGGCTCTAGTCTCCTTTTTTACATTGTCAATGGTATATTATTCTCAGCTTTGTTAAAAGAAGAACCTCGCTTACCAGACTAGATAGATGAATATGAATGAGCCTAAGGTTTCAATCACACAAAGAGAGTCTCAAAGCAAGCACCATCTATTCTCCTATCTTGAGATATCCCATAGTGCTTTGAGGGCTGAGCTGCTGAGTCACTGCTGGGAGGGGGATTAGGGAGGGTGGAGCTAAAGTCACTGCTAAGAAGGGGTGCAGAGTGAGCTAAGCTGCTGAGTAACTGTAGGGAGGGCGGAGCAGGGGAGAGATGAGCTAATGACTCTCTGCTGGGAGGGGTAGCAAGACAAGCTAAAGCTGGGAGAGAAGGCAAGGAGAGGTTAGCTATTTAGTCATTGCTGTTTGGGGGGAGGGGGTGCAGTTAAAGTTGAGACTCAGTCACTGCTAGGATGGGGAAGCAGGGAGAGCTTCTCTTTTGAGTTACTGTTGAGAGAAGGGAGCAGGGAAAGTTGAGCCACAGTCACTGGTGGGATTACAGTATCTGCTGAATCATTGCTGAGATGGGGAGCAAGGGAAACTGATCTGCAGGGTCACTGCTGGGAGGGGGAGCAGCCTGAGCTGAGCTCCTGAGTCATTGTTAGTAGGGGGAACGGGGGAGCAGAGCTACCTAAATACTGCAGGGAGGGGGAACAGGAGAACTCAGCTGCTTAAATCAGAGCTCCGTCTGAAAAAAAAAATTAAAAGGCAGCAGCTACAAACATTGTAGCTGCTGACTTTTAATACAAGGACACTTACCTGTCCAGGGATCCTGCAATGTTGTTACTCCAAGCCAATTCATCCCTCGGCTTTGGGTGCAGGCATCAGCATTACAAGTAAGGGAGACTAAGGAAAGCTTCAGGCTTCACAGCCGGTTTCCTACTGCGCATGCACGAGTCACGCTGTGCTTTCTGACACACATAGTTTCCAGAAGGCAGCGGGGGCAGGGGTGGATATGTCGTAGATCACCGTGCGGCGATCTTACCCGGAAGTGGGAGCTGGTACCTGTCAAAACTAAGTACGTCAAATGTAGCAGTGGAGGGGGGGAGGGTGCGAACAAGTGGAGCATCCCCTTTTAGGTTGAGTTCAACTTTAATCACCGTAATATGGGGGAGCAGGGAAAGATGAGCTGCAGAGTAACTGCTGGAAGGAGGAGCAGGGGAGCTTAGCTGCTGATTCACTGCAGGGAAGGGGAGCAGGGGAGCTGAGCTGCTGAGTCACTGCTCAGAGGAGGAGCAGGGGAGCTGAGCTGCTGAGTCACTGCTGGTAGGGGTAACAGGGAAGCTGCAAAGTAACTGCTAGAAGGGGGAGCAGGGGAGCTGAGCTGATGAGTCACTGCTCGGAGGAGGAGCAGGGCAGCTGAGCTGCTGAGTCACTGCTGGGAGGTGGAGCAGGGGAGATTTGCTGCAGAGTAACTGCTAGAAGGGGGAGCAGGGGAGGTGAGCTGCTGAGTCACTGCTGTGAGGAGGAGCAGGGTAGCTGAGCTGCTGAGTCACTTCTGGGAGGGGGAGCAGGGGAGATTAGCTGCGCAGTAACGGCTAGAAGGGGGAGCTGAGAGCAGGGGAGCTGAGCTGCTGATTCACTGCTGGGAGGGGGAGCAGGGGAGCTGAGCTGCTGAGTCACTGCTGGGAGGGGGAGAAGGGGAGATTAGCTGCAGAGTAACTGCTAGAAGGAGGAGCAGGGGAGCTGAACTGCCGAGTCACTGCTGGGAGGGGGAGCAGGAGAGATTAGCTGCAGAGTAACTGCTAGAAGGGGGAGCAGGGGAGCTGAGCTGATGAAACACTGCTTGGAGGGGGAGCAGGGGAGCTGAGCTGCTGAGTCACTGCTCGTTGGGGGAGCAGGGGAGATAAGCTGCTGAGTCACTGCTGTAAGGGGGAGCAGGGGAGATTAGCTGCAGAGTAACTGCTAGAAGGGGCAGCAGGGGAGCTGAGCTGCTGAGTCATTGCTGGGAGGAGGGATCAAAGTAAGCTGAGTTTCTTAGTCACATTGTCTTAAAAATGACTATGCTGCTTTCTGACTTTGCCACTGAGCATAGAAGGAAATGCATAGCAATGCATGAATTGCAAACTTTTGCAACCTTTTAATCTTTCCAAAATATGGAAACAACATTTTCTTCTCTTGGAAAACAAGAAAAAAAAGGCGAAAATTGATGCAACAGGAGTTAAACATACAAGCGCTAGAAATACTCACAAAACCCTCAAAAAGCTACAATGATACGAAGCACTAAGTGTAACCACAACCTAGATATTTCCCAAAGGCCACATGCCCATGCTAACAATCCAAAAAAATAAATAAATAATGATAAACACCGTGGGAAGGAAGTCAAAGAAATCTGACCCAGACGCTGTTAATTCCTGATGCAAAGCGACGCATTTCGCTCTCCCAGGCGAACAAGCCGTTCTGCGGCCATTTTTCATGGTGTAACAGCGATGATAGGGCACCCTGGGGCCTTCGATGAAATGGTTCATTAAAACAGTTTCTCGAGTTTCTGAAGTCACTCGGTAACACTTTGTAAGGCTCCTGGTACCTTACAGCACCCCGGAGGCTGATCTCAATGAGCCGTGCCCAACCTCCCCGTCGCTTCTTATCGCTTTGGAATGGATTCTTCTACTGATGAGCGCTGCGCCCATGCCGCAGCTCAATACTACGCTTCCACTGCTCCATCTCTCTGCGCTCCCCAAGCACAGAGCTCATGATGGAGACGTCTGATTGGACAGACCTGTGCACACAAAATACCAGCAATTTATTGCAGATAACTGCCACCTGTCCAACGACTCTCCGTGTACGGTGCTGGGAAATGTGATAAATTCCCAGTATCAAAGCCACAGGGGTAAAGAAAAGTAGGCTACAAAGTCTGCAACATTTTGAATATTAAGACTGAGAAAGGCCTGAGATGTTGAGCAGCAAAGGGCATCATCAACTTTTTTTTTTTTTTGGGATACAACAAGGAAGAGTTAACTATAGGCATGTGAGTAGGGGGTTGTGGAGACCCTTGTCACTCCTCCGAGCAGAGGTGTAACTACAGGGGTTGCAGGGGTTGCAATTGCAACTGGGCCCCATGCTCTAGGGGACCCGTGTGCATCCCTTGTACACCTGGATAGGAGGGATAGTGGGGGCGGCATTTAGAGGAACCAATCTCCTTCATTTTCCTCCTAATGGAGGAGATTGATTCCTCTATATGCTGCCCCCGCCGCCCCTCCTATTCAGTTTACTTGTCTTCTGCTGTTCTCAGGGTCCCTGTGTGCTTCCCTGGTCCCCCCCACAGAGCTCAGTGGGACCATAATAAAGGGACCCGCGATGGGAGTAAAGGGCCCCAGGAGCAGTGGGAAGGGCCCTGGCCAGGGGTCAGGGGGGCCCTTCATAATTTCTTGCACTGGGGCCCTGAAGGTTCTAGTTACGCCTCTGCCTCTGAGTACTCCTCTCCCTAGATTTCTGATGCCCCCCTTACCAACACGTGTCCAAGCAAGGCCAGTCAAGGCAAGGTGGTCAATGCTTAAAGAGGAATTCACCCTGGGGAAATACTCTTCCCTATACTCATCTTAGAATATCCTGCTTGTGCGCAGATGTGATTCAGGTCTCTGCCAGGTATTTGAGACCTGAAAAGACCTGCCTGCGTATGCACGGGGGACTCCTGGGCATGCACACACATGCTGCTGGTTTTGAGTATCTGGGACCTTTATAGAGACTTGCTTCATTTGTGTTCATGCGCTGGATATCCCCCTGTGTGTGCAATGACACATTGCAGGCCTCTGGCATAGTCACATGTGTGATGTGGACATCTCAGAAGGCTTTATCAGGAGGCTATGTGTTCCTAGTACTATGTCTTCAATTGTTGCCTCGCTCTGTTGGATGCCTGACAGATACACATAAATAATAGTTCTGACGGCCATGTGGGTGAGAGCTTCACAGGAGCGGGTAATCAGTCAAGTGAAATAACACAAATCCTGGGTGTTATATTGTGCTGGTTGGGGGTTATTGTGATTGGGGTTATTGCGCTGGCTGGGGGTTAATGTGCTGTGAGATAATTGCGTACCCCAACACTTTTTGGGGGTATGGCCAGTGGTTATTGCTGGGATTATCATTCATGGTCCTGACACTTGCTGGGGGTTACCCTTGCTGGTCCTGACACATGCTGGAGGTGATTGCTACTGGCACTAACACCAACGCTAAGGGTTTATCGCTGCCACTAACACCAACAGTGGGGCTTTTTTTACTCCCACAATCTGTTCAGCGTACGCCAGGCCCTATTTTTTGTAAACCGTAAAGCAACACTTACTTGAATGACCATTCACGTTTTTTTTGTCCATACAAGCAGGCATGTTGGTGATTTTTACTAAAGGTTATCATTGCTGGCCCTGCCACTTGCTGGAGGTTGTTGCTGGGGGTTAGCATTGATGTCCCTGACACTTTCTGGGGGTTATTGCTGGGGTTAATCAATGCTGGCCCTGACACTTGCTGGGGTTTGTTGCCTGGGGTTATTATTGCTGGCCCTGCCACTTTCTGGGAGTTATCATTCCAGGTTCTGACACTTGTTGGGGGTTATTTCTTGGGGTTATCATTGCCAGCCCTAACACTTGCTGTGGGTTATTGCTGGCCCTGACACTTGCTGTGGGTTATTGCTGGCCCTGACACTTGCTGTGGGTTATTGCTGGCCCTGACACTTGCTGTGGGATCCATGAGACTATTGCTGCCACTGTCACCAACAATGTGGCTTATATTACTCCCACAATCACTTCATTGTATCCCCAGGCCCTAGTTTGCCTAAACCATAGCAAGACAAAGGGGGAAGGGCAGCACTCTACACCATTAAGCAACACCTACCTGATTGACCACTCACATTTTTGGTGATTTTTACTTGAGTTTATCATTGCTGGCCATGACACTTGCTGGAGGTTGTTTTGTTGGGGGTTATCATTGATGTCCCTGCCACTTTCTGGGGATTATGGCTGGGGGTAATTATTGCTGGCCCTGACACCTGCTGCGGGTTATTTCATGGGGTTATCATTGCTAGCCCTGACACTTGCTGTGGGTTATTGCTGGCCCTGACACTTGCTGGAGATTGTTTTGTTGGGGGTTATCATTGATGTCCTTGCCACTTTCTGGGGATTATGGCTGGGGGTAATTATTGCTGACCCTGACACCTGCTGCGGGTTATTTCTTGGGGTTATCATTGCTAGCCCTGACACTTGCTGTGGGTTATTGCTGGCCCTGACTTTTGCTGGGGGTTATTGCTGTCCATGAGACTATTGCTGCCACTGTCACCGACAATGAGGCTTATATTAATCCCACAATCACTTCATTGTATCCCCTGGCCCTAGTTTGCCTAAACCATAGCAAAACAAAGGGGGAAGGGTGGCATACTACACCATGAAGCAACACCCATCTGATTGACCATTCACATTTTTTGGTGATTTTTACTTGAGTTTATCATTGCTGGCCATGACACTTGCTGGAAGTTGTTTTGCTGGGGGTTATCGTTGATGTCCCTGCCACTTTCTGGGGGTTATGGCTGGAGGTAATCTTTGCTGGCCCTGGCACTTCCTGCAGGGTATTTCTTGGGGTTATCATTGCTGGCCCTGGTACTTGCTTCAGGTTATCGCTGACACTTGCTGGGGGTTTTCATTGCTGGCACTGACACCAATGCTGGGGGTTTACTATTGCTGCCACTGGCACCAACAATGGGGCTTATATTACCCACACAAGCATTTCAGTGTACCCTCGGGCCCTATTTTGCCTAAATCATAGCAAATCAAAAGGGCAAGGGTGGCACACTACATCGTGAAGCAACACCCACTTGATTGATCCTTCCT
Source organism: Glandirana rugosa (assembly GCA_018402905.1). Classification (NCBI taxonomy): domain Eukaryota; kingdom Metazoa; phylum Chordata; class Amphibia; order Anura; family Ranidae; genus Glandirana; species Glandirana rugosa. The sequence continues at coordinate 1,442,151 of BLSH010400950.1, read as the reverse complement.
ACTTTTTGGCAAAAGCCACAGAAGCACAGGAGCACAGGAACATGGTATGTGCATCACATTTTTCTTCTCCATTTCTTTAAGGTGGGTGTCAGGCAACCCACATAGCACCCCACAGCTTATCTTCAAGATGGTATGCCTAACTCTTTTCAGATTTGGCAAATATGGTTTATCTGTACTCCCACTGACACTAATAGTAGTGACCAGCTGTGTAAGGTGCACTGTTGCTGACCACTGTACTTAAAAGTTACTGCAGTGTGTGTTTCTATTGAATTGGGAATGGTTTCTATATGACATTTCATTTTCTGGCCAAGCATTTCTCATTGTGTTATGTCTGCTTTTATTATAACACAGCTTTCATGGTCAACTCCCCTAACTATAGTCCCAGCACCAGCACAGCATCCCCGAAAAAAAGATGGAGCTGTCCCTGGCTGTAGAGAAGGACCCTTGTTCTCTGTGTGGAAGCAGTGGTCCCTCTGCAGAAGTCCAATAGTCCAGAAATATCCACAAATGCAAGAAGAAAGGGACTTATTCAGCCTATCAGACTCTGCCTATGCATAAAGTATCACTTTCATAATACACCATAGGACACCGAAATACAGTTATATTGCTCATAATCTAGTGAAGTAATTAGGACACAGATTTAAGCATACAGGGAAATGAAGTAGTACTGAGTTTTAGTATGCGTTATAACATCATGCTGAGTATTTGTTGCTGTTATTTTGTTTTTTTTGTCGTTTGACGGCAGCCCAGAAATGTTTATCTCACTTTAGAAGCAGATTTCCTTGGAGCGAGCTAAACTGAACTTTGCAATATTGGAGGATCCGCAATTGTCCATCTGCAAAGATAAAATATTTGATGCTTTTGTTGGCTTAGAGGGTTTTTTTTTTGTTTGCCGAAAACTCTGTGTTTTTTTCTGGCGCGACATTGGCGTTCTGTTACGTGCCCCAATCAGCTGCAAAGAAACGTTCAGCCCTCCCCCACCACTGTTCGTTAATAGCATAAATCTTCAGATCAGAAGGGAGACAGAACATTTTATTTGCTTTCAGCTGTAATCACAGCCTGTAAACAAAGCGATACATTTTCCGTCCAAAGCGGTCGCCTTGGCGGCGATGAATTGTGCGGCCCGCCGTCACCTCTGTCCCCTCCCAAATTGATAGGGAGTCAGGTGAAATGATGAAAAGAGAGAATAATGGAAGGTTCTCCGGCTGAAAACTTAATTATGGCTCCTCCCCCGGCTCGCCGCGCCGTTCTTTGTATTATGATCCTCCGTGTAGACTTTTCTCCCGCGCCCCGCAGGAAGGCCCCGTAATAAGTAAAAGTACAAAGTGTCAAAAGGAATTTTTCAGGCTTTGACAGCTCATACATTACAGTTCATCGGCTTCTTCTGGGGCTCTGCTTAAAATTAATAGGCAGTCAAATCTATATTTTCTCTCCTTTGTCTCTCGACGCTATGGCATAGGGCTTAAGGGCTTCAGCGTAGCGAAGAATTGTGTATTATCTTCCGCGCTGGCAATAATCTATAAGTGTCGCCCGGGCTGCTGCGAGGCTGCACACGAGTCTGTTCGCCGGGGTCTGGGGACTGGAATTCTGCATTTGCCAGAGGATATCCCTCAAAGTTAAAGGATCAGTCCTCCCCAAATGAATGCTTCATGTTTTTTTTTTTTTATATTTGGTGTTTGGAGAGTTGAATCAGCTACTAACATCTTTAATCTCTGATATATAAAATATTAGATAGGAGAGAAGGAAAAGATCCTCTACACCAGGGTTTCTCAACCGGGGTTCCATGGAACCCTAGGGTTCCTCCAGAGGTTGCTAGGGGTTCCTTGAGCAATGGTCAATTTCTACCTCTCAGATAAATTCCCAATGACATCATTGATCTTTTTAGCCATCTGTAAGGGGGAATTCTTCCCAATGACCACAAGTGTAAGGAGCATTCTTCCCATTGACCATCAAACTAATGTATCATGAGTTGTAGATTTTTAATTTTTAGCAGGGGTTCCCCGAGACCGGAGAATTATTTCAAGGGTTCGTGGGTGCTGAAAAGGTTGAGAAAGGCTACAAAAAAGGTTAATTCATAGAGACTTTGAGTGAACCAGAATACATACAACACCTTGCAAACAACATCCTCAGAGGAGAAGAGACACCATGTTGAGGAGCCTCCAAACTTTCTACACAAAGGGACGGTTTAATATCCTTCAGACTTTAGGGGACCAGGCTTGGTGGTCAGTGGGGGTAAATAAATTGCATAGCACCTGTGGTCAGTGGGAGAAGGGCTAGTGCTCCATCATGGGTATTAGTGTGAGGCATAGTGCTCAATGTGTTTATATCCGTGGGAGGAATTATGACCCATCATTGTTGTCAGTGGGAGGAACAGTGGCCCATCGTTGGGGTCACTGGGAGGTATAGTGCACCATTGTCAGTGGGAAGAATAATGCCTCACTGTTGGTGTCTATAGAAAGAATAGTGCTACATAACTGGTGTCAGTGGAAGGAACAGCACCCCATCATTGGTGTCAGTGGGAGGAATAGTGCCCCACTGTTGGTGTCCGTGGGAGGAATAGTGCCCCATCATCAGTGTCAGTGGGTAGAATACTGCCTCATCATTGGTGTCACTGGGAGGAATAGTGCCCCATCATCAGTATCAGTGGGAAGAATAGTGCCCCACTGTTGGTATCTATGGAAATAATAGTGCCTCATCACTGGTATCAGTGGGGGGACAGTGCCCCATTGTTAGTGTCAGTTTGGGGAATAGTGTCCCATTGTTGGTGTCAATGGAAGGAATGATGCCTCATCGTTGGTGTCAGTGGGAGGAATAGTGCCCCATCATTGGTGTCAGTGGGAGGAATATTGCCCCACTGTTGTTTTCCATAGAAGGAATGGTGCCCCATCTTTGGTGTCAGTTGGGGGAATAGTGCCCCACCGTTTTTGTTAGCGGGAGGAATAGAGCCCCAGAATTGTCCATAGACGGAATGGTGCCTCGTTGCTGTCAGTGGAAGGAAAAGATCCCGAAGGGCTCGATAAGGACAAGCAGTGGAATACAGTTTGGAAACTACTGCTCTAGACCATCCAACTCCCTTTCAATGGTAAGCTGATAGTGTGGATACCCCTGAAATGATTCAGGAAAGGAGTTCCCAAACGTGCCCACTGCAGGTCCTTGCTGTCTATTCCATAGAGAAAACCCAAATTATCTAAGAACATTCTCACAGATATTTAAATTCAAATTTTCCTTGAAATTGAATTACAGCAAATCAGAAAACAATTCATGTGACTGCATCTCACGGTACATAAAGCATGCAGAATGGTCAAGACCTTTAGTTGCTGTTTGACTAATCATGTGACAAACTCAGTACACAAAGCATGTAAAAATGGTCAAGTACTGTAGTCTGGTTCTTCATTAACTAGACCAGCCTTTTTCAACTAGGGTTCCGTGGTACCCTAAGGTTCCTCCTGAGGTTGGTAATTATTCCTTGAGCAATGGGCAACTTCTGCCTCTCGGATAAGTAACCACTGTCACCAATTTGTTTTTTTAACTATCAATAAAAAGGGAAGAAGGGCTTCTTCCCAATGACCACAAATGTAAGAAATGTTTTTCCTACTGACCATCACACTAATGTACAGTAAACTGTAGATATAGTAATTATTTAGAATCGTTCCCTAAGACCAGAAAGCTATTTTAAGGGTTCCTCCTTGTTGAAAATGTTGAGAGAGAATGGGGAAGATACTCGATTTAAGCGACTCTGAATGTGGAATGACTGTTGGTGGCAGATAGGGTTTTAGCAGCATCTGAGGACATGCTGTCCATGAGCAATGTTTACCCACTAGAGTCTTTGAGTATACAGCCAACAGGTGAAAACGTCTTGTTAATGAAAGAGTTTAGAGGAGAATAACCAGCTATTCAAGCTTTGCAGTGGTGGTGTGAATACGGCCATCTCTGGAAAAAATAAGCGATAGGTCAAACCTCAAACACGACTACAGTAACACAAGACCATGCCAAGTTCTACATCTTTCATCTTAAAAAACGGGTAAAAAGGACTACAGTGGTCACCGGATTACCAAACTGGATTATTGAAAACTGTAAAAGTGTTTCCTGATCTACAAACTGAATCTGAAGACTCATGATTGACCAAAATAGCTGCCCGGAGAGGGCATGTTATGGGCTAGTCCTCTCACCGAACAGAGGATCCAGTGGGGCGCAGTGGCAAAAAAACGTAACTAACCAAAAAAGGACACCACAGAAAGAGAGAGGGGGTCCATAAGAACCATTACTAGAGCCACTGGGACATATTAACCCATCCAATTCCAAAACAAAGCAAAAACAGCAAATTTTAATATAAATAGTAATACATTTATTGATGAAGATACATAAAGTTTAAAAATGGTATATTCACATGAAAACAGACATTACCATCCCATCACCAACATGACTACATTGTGAATTAAAACCACTGTCTAGACCAGGGATATGCAATTAGCGGACCTCGAGCTGTTGCAGAACAGTCCCATGAGGCATAGCAAGACTCTGACAGCCACAAGCATGACACCCACAGGCAGAGGCATGATGGGACTTGTAGTTTTGCACCGCTGGAGGTCCGCTAATTGCATATCCCTGGTCTAGACCATGCCTCATCCTCTCAAGTGACTGTTGATGCACTGCGTGAAGCTCATTGGCCTTGTTGCTGCAGGAAGGGAGAGCGGCCACACGGTGTGCTCGAGTCCTCAGCCTGGGTTTGCAGCCCAGGAGGATCGAACGCTGTGCTATCCCTCGTGGCACCCGGTGTCCAGCAGTGCCGACACAGAGTGTGCACATTCATGACCATTCGGTCGGGCGTGGAGGTCGAAAGTCCGTGACCATCCGGTCGGATGTGGAGGTTCAGCGTCCGTGACCGCCGGTCGGACGTGGAGGTCGAACGTCTGTGGCCATTGGGTTGGACGTGTTTGGTCGAACGAAAAGTGTTTCCTGACCTGAGAAATGCAAGTTTCTCCTGAAACACTCAGATGGAGGGGGTCATAGCTTGGCCTATACAAGAAGAGTATTTGGATCAGTATTGTCCTTTCTCAATAGTTTTAGGCTGGTGGCCAGCATGGTTAGAATGCTTCTGGCACCCTGTGCCACAAAGAATTGGCTGACCTGATAAATTGGCCACTCCATTCAGCACCAGAATTCTGTGGTAAATGCAGAATTATTCCAATCAGGCTTACTGGATAAGACAATAATAATGTAAAAGAGAACCTAAGCCTATACCAGTAAGCCTTAAGTCTATCTGCTGTTTACTACTTAGCACTACCACTCAGGTCTCTGACTCACACACCTGGCCTAATCAGGAAAGCTTAAGTAGACTGCTGGATATTCACCTTTTTCCTGATCAAATATATAGTCTGTCTGCTAATGCCCTTGATTTTTGTTTGTCTGACTTTTGTCTTGTCACGTCCTGGATTTTTCCTGGGAATTGTGTGCACTGTCTTGCCAGTGCTTATCATGATCATTGGCCCATTATCCCTGCTATTGTCAGTCTGTGTTCTGTCTACCAGTCTGCCCTCTGCTTAGTATCAGTTTGTCTTTGCATGACCTGGCCATCAGCCTGCCGCTGTCTGTTGGATGCTCTGACAATCTGTCTGGGGACTTACACTGCTCTAGCTTCTATCCTGCCTGTTAGTCTGCTGTCACCTCTCATGACGCATTACATTCACTGAAATCCATGACAAATCCACCATCACTTAAAGTAAATATAATTTTCCTTGCACAATCACTTTGCTTTTGTCTCTTTACTTCTTGCTGAAATAGATTTCTCAGTTCTGCCCCTTTTTTGTCTGTAGAAAATGTTCACCATCAGTTGGGATTCTGCTGCCTTTACAGTAGACCTTAACTGGAGGCACAAATGTAAACTAAAGTGAGCATTGTAGAGCAAGCAATGGATGTATGTGTGCATTGAATCAACCTACCGATTTTTCTGTCTCTCAGAAAGCCTAGAGGTTGGGCCAGACCAAGCCAGGAAACTCAATGGGAGGGGCAAGACACCCTTATTTAGCTGTGCAATGCCCATGACAACTGGGAATTCTTGTTGGCGTATTACACCACTGGAGGTTCCTAGAAGCATAAATACATTTTATTATCAAAAGTATTGGGACACCTGCCTTTACACGCACATGAACTTTAATGACATCCCAGTCTTAGTCTGTAGGGTTCAGTATTGAGTTGGCCCACCTTTTGCAGCTATAACAGCTTCAACTCTTCTGGGAAGGCTGTCCACAAGGTTTAGGAGTGTCTATGGGAATGTTTGACCATTCTTCCAGAAGTGCATTTGTGAGGTCAGGCACTGATGTTGGATGAGAAGGCCTGGCTCCCAGTCTCTGCTTTAATTCATCCCAAAGGTGTCCTATCGGCTTGAGATTAGGACTGAGCAGGCCAGTCAAGTTCTTCCACCCCAAACTCACTCATCCATGTCTTTATGGACCTTGCTTTGTGCAGTGGTGCACAGTCATGTTGGAACAGGAAGGGACCGTCCCCAAACTGTTCCTGCAAGGTCAGGAACATGAAATGGTACAAAATGTCTTGGTATGCTGACACCTTAAGAGTTCCCTTCACTGGAACTAAGGGGCCAAGCCCAACCCCTGAAAAACAACCCCACACCATAACACCTCCTCCACAAATGATTTGGACCAGTGAACAAAGCAAGGTCCATAAAGACATGCATAAGCGAGTTTGGGGTGATGGAACGTGACTGGCCTGCACAGAGTCCTGACCTCAACCCGATAGAATACCTTTGGGATGAATTAGAGCAGAGACTGTGAGCCAGGCCTTTTCAACCAACATCAGTGCCTGACCTCACAAATGCACTTCTTGTGGACAGCCTTCCCAGAAGAGTTGAAGCTGTTATAGCTGCAAAGGGTGGGCCAACTTAATATTGAGCCCTATGATGCCATTAAAGTCAATGCGCATGTAAAGGCAGGCGTCCCAATACCTTTAGTAATATAGTGTATATAATATGTGGTGATCCAATGAGCCAGCAACCAGGCAAGCCTGTACTATCAGTTTTGAGTGGATTTAACCTTTAAAACATTGACAAATGTACAATACGAACCTGACTGATCCCTATTCCTTAATGGGTCTGTTGGTTCCGGGGTCACAAGGACATGAACTCAGGAAAAAATGATTCGTAATACATATTTATATGATGTTTGTAAAGCTCAGGATCTGAAGTTGGATTACAAGAGAGCAGTGAAACACAGGACAAATATGTGAGTCTTTGGAGAGCGCGAACAATAGCGCATATTAAATGACTTGTTCATTAAGCCCTAATAACGCCAACTGGGCACCAGCAAGCGCAAGCTCCAATCAAATGTTAATGAATACCTCCCCAATTCCTACTGCTGCTCTTCATTAAATATTTACATTACAAGGCTGCATGTGCTTACATATTATTAAAATATGCGTTTCTCATTGCCAGAGTGGTCGAGGAAAGTTTGTGCTGGATGAAAAGTACAGGCAGAATGGCGCATTTCGATTGGGCAAAAGATCATCATGTAGTTTAAAGTGATATTGGTTTTCTAGGCTATCCTGGGATGTCACATGGAGCTGTTTCTGGGCCATTTATGATGAGATGTTGACTCATGCTGGACTCTAATCTTGCTACACTACCAGAAATAAGTACACCCTCACCATTTCTGAATGGATGAGAGTCTGCCTTTATTATCACTATCTAAGCAATCTAAATTTTGTAATGAGAAAAGCTGCAATGCCTGCATCCTTTTAGATATGGGTGAACCTTAGAGAGTATCTCAAGACAAATGTAACTCCTGTTGCAGGGGATGCCTAAAACCTAAATTGCAGCTCTGAGCACACTTCTGAGGAAAAGCAGTTGGCTGTCATACAAGAAGGAAGCAAGAATTGAGTTCTGTACAATGGTGTAGATCAGGGGTCTCCAAACTGCGGCTGGATGTGGCCCTTTACTTGCCTTTATCTGGCCATTGGGGCATTATCCCTTCCACTGACACCAAAGATGGGGCACTAATCCTCCCACTGACATCAGCAATGGGTACTATTCCATCCACTGATGCCAAAGATGGAGAACAAATTCGATCACTGACACCAATTATCGGGCACTATTCCTCTCACTGATTCCAATGATGTAATTTCTTTCTCCAATTGACTACCAAGCCTATGGCATTGTTTACTCCCACCAATGCCAGGGAATTTTCTACTCCCACTGGCCACAGTCTGGCCCTACTAAAGTTTAAAGGGCAGTAAATTGGCCCTTTGTTTCGAAAGTTTTGAGACCCCAGGTGTAGATCCTTGGTGCCCAACCTGTGACCCTGGGGCCACTCAAGTTCCTTTTTGGTACCTGATTTGTGGTATTTGGACCCCAAATGGGAATAGGAGCATTGATTTCCAAAGCAAAGTGATCACTGCTAGCCTCATATAGCATGTTCCTAGTCCCTAACTGTCTTTATTCTCCAGCCAAACTTGTAGAATGTTCACAATCTCCAACCATCATTATCTCTAGTGTGTCTGCTCACCTGTAGCATTACATTATATTAATCCCAACCCTCATCAAACGCTTACCTTATATTACATATACTAAACCTTATGCATGGTCCTTTGGCAATGTCAAGGGCTGCAGTTGAGTTCCCTCCATACTTTGGAAGTTGGCAACCACTGGTCTAAAGACCACCTCTACATATTCAGATAAAGTAGGAATGCTTAAAACCCCTGTCAAGTCTTTTCAGAAGGTATATGTAAGAGGTACTGGATCAATGTTACCAATAACCCAATATTATGGAAAGTCAGTCCAATCCATGGAGCTCAGTAGCTCTTACGTATCAAGGTGCCCCTAATGGGTGGATGCAAAGTGAAGGTCCAGAGAGTAAAAAAAAATACAAGAGCTGCAGACTAAGACGCTGGTCTAGTCCAAAAAAAAGCTTCAATGAGTTAATATCATGGCCAAGCTGGATAATCAACGCGTTTCGGGGACTCTAGCGTTCCCCCTTATTTAGGGCTAAACAGTTTGCTGTTTGATATGCCTCCCAATTCTCCCAGTCTCAACTACTAGTTTTGTGAGACGTGCAATTTATTTTTTTGAATACTTATTACCTTATAAGATATTTTTAGGCATCATCAATCTTGTCACCTGTTATATGAACATATTTTTTTTCATATATACCTTTAAGCTCTGATGGGTGGGTGCTGGAGCTCCCAAAACACACATTGGATGTCCTGTTTGACCATAACATTAACCAATTAGAGATTATTTGAACTCGTTGACTATTAGTCTGGCGCTTTTTCCATAGTTGTGTCCCATTTGGGGGATTTCCTATGACTTCCCCTCTCACACAACAAGAAGCAAGAGGAAATCTCTCAGATCCTCTCTTACACCACCAGAACAGACATCCCCATTGACCAATTTTCCATCTGTTGCTGTTCTGGAGACAACTGTTATGATGACAATGGACGACAGGAAAAATATAGAGGGTAACATTTCCCAACATGGACACAGAAATTAATAAAACTCTGCCTACTCCATTCAAAATTTGGACTTGACTATTGGTCTGGTGCTCTTGCCAGGTTTGTGTCCCATTTGGGGGATTTCCTTTCACTTCCATTCTCACTGACACAAGTGAGAAGAAATCTCTCAAATCCTCCCTTGTATCACCAGAACAGCCATCTCCATTGAAAAAAATCCCCCTCTGTTGCTTTTTCTGGTGACAACTGTAATTTGGACTTCCCATCAGTTTTTGGTTTGGTGACAATGGTCAACAATACAAACAGAAAGGTTGACTTTTAACAATCGGAGACAAAAACAGCACTAAAACTCTACACACTCAATCCAAAAATTTATCAAACTGGCTTGACTAGCAAATATAAATATATACAGTATTTTTTTTTTGCAGCCAAAGTAGAGTTTTTCATTTTTTATAAACAAGCCAACCTCAATGCACTGTTTAATTGGGCGACTATGTGGCAAATGAGGTTTAATGTTGATAAATGTAAAGTTATGGACTTGGGGGGCTAATAATATGCATGCATTGTACATACTAGGGGGAGTAAAACTGGGGGAATCCATACTGGAGAAGGATCTGGGGGTTCTGGTAGATCATAAGCTTAATAATTGCATGCAATGTCAAGCTGCGGTTTCCAAAGCAAGCAAAATCCTTTCTTGTATTAAGAGAGGGATGGACTCCAGAGACAGAGACATTATTTTGCCCCCCTGTACAAATCATTAGTAAGACCTCATCTGGAATATGCAGTTCAGTTTTGGGCACCAGTTCTCAAAAAGGATATCGGGGAACTGGAGAAAGTGCAGAGAAGGGCAACCAAACTAATAAGAGGCATGAAGGAGCTCAGCTATGAGGAAAGATTAGAGGATCTGAATTTATTCTCTCTTGAGAAGAGTAGATGGGGTGATATGATCAACATGTACAAATATATAAATGGTCCATATAGTGAACTTGGTGTTGAGTTATTTACTTTAAGGTCATCACAAAGGACAAGGGGGCACTCTTTACGTCTAGAGGAAAAAAGATTTCATCTACAAATACGGAAAGGTTTCTTCACAGTAAGAGCTGTGAAAATGTGGAATAGACTCCCTCCAGAGGTGGTTTTGGCCAGCACAGTTGATTGCTTAAAAAAAGGCCTGGATTCTTTCCTTAATGTAAATAATATAACTGGGTACTAACATTTTTAGGTAAGGTTGATCCAGGGTGAATCCGATTGCCTCTCGGGGGATCAGGAAGGAATTTTTTCCCCCGCGGCTATAGTAAATTGGATCATTGGCTTTGCTGGGGTTTTTTGGCTTCCTCTGGATCAACTGTGGGTGAAGGATTGTATATGGGATTGTATGGTTATATATAATTTTTCTTTTTTTTGGTTGAATTAGATGGACTTGTGTCTTTTTTCAAGCTGGCTAACTATGTAACTAGAAAGAAAGTAACGGAAGCAACACTCCAAGCTACTATTTCTTTCAATGAACTAAATTCCAGCAACTGGGTTGTGGATGGGCTCCTCCCACTTGCGCATTTCACTCACAAAGAGCTTATTGTACAGTGGAGGCTTCATTTAAAGCATTCTAGCTTTTCTATTAAAGGATGACTAAGGCATATTTTTTGTTTAATCCCATACAACCGTACAGTTATATCTGCAATGGCAATCAGCCCTTGACAATACACGGCAAAGGATATTTGCGACCACACCAGAGGCTCTTGTAGACTCAGCGCCCAGCCACGCCGGGCGACTCTCCGCTGCATAAATTTACCTCGTAATTCTGTCTTTGTAGCAATGTATTCGCCACAGTGCCTCTCACACATCTGAGGCTCCGACTGCCTCGTGGAGTGAGAGAGTGCATAAAATGTCTCATTTTAGTAGCGTGTGACACATTTAATCCCATGCAATGGGTCATTGTGTGTGCTCGTACGTGAGCTATTGAGCCGCACCTGAATATTCCCCCTACGGTGAATGGGCTATTGAGAAAGCCCTGAGGCAGCAAAGCATTGTCAGATGACAGGCTAAGCCAAGCTTTTTACCGGCGAACCCAGAACTCAGACGCATGCAATGTAGAAGGCTCAGCGCTCCCGCATGGGAACAGGGGCAGCCTGCAGGACCCCCAGCATTGCAGTACTACAAGTCCCAGAGCGTCCCGAGGGCAAAGCCAAACAATGCAAGATGAAAATATTTGCTCAGATATTGTTACTTTTGTAATGCATTCCTTATGACTGCAATGCAGCTCCTAACAGGTCCAAATCCCTCCACCTCTCTTTCCTTCGCACATTGTCCTTCTTTTGGTCTAATGCATAAATGTATGAACTATTTAACCATTTTTTTTCATCAGTTTTGACCGATTTATATTCTTCCTCATATTTTTGGTAAAAAAAAAAATCGCAATCGGTGTTTATTGATTGGTTTGCGCAAAAGTTGCCGCATTTCTGAATGATGAGAATTAATTCATGCGGTTTTTATTTTTTTGTTATTTTTTACTAGCAATGGCGGTGATCTGCAATTTTTAGCGGTACTACGATATTGCAGCGGACATGTCGGACCATTTTGACACTTTTTTGGGACCATTGGCATTTATACAGCGATCAGTGCTATGAAAATGCACTGATTACTGCGTAAATATCACTTGCAGGGAAGGTGTTAACCTGGAGGGGGCGCTCTAAGGGTTAAATGTATTCCCTCACTGTGATACTAACTGTATCGGGGCTGGGCTGGCTGGGGGAAGGGAGTGATCACGGCTTCCATATACAGGAAGCCTGTGATCACCGCCCTTCTCCCTCTGTGTTTACATACATGGACCTCCGTTCTCTCACTGCGGGGGGCCACCGCAGGTAGCCGGCAGAGATCGAGTCCACCCTACCCGCTCCCTGGTCCCCCTGGAACACAGTGAGCACGGGAGTGCACCTCCGGCAGCACGCGCGCGCTCACAGTACTAGTTATCGCGGCCACCATCAGGTGACGGCGGTTCGTGATAACGAGCCACTTTGCCGCGGCGGGTGGTCAGCAAGTAGTTAATGGCTAAAAAAAGATATATTGTTCTCAATATGGAACTCCAATTGAAGAACCCCTGTGGGTGGGACTTTCAAGGTGGGGGAACCAAAGATTATCAAAAACACATCTACATATGTATCAAATCCACATTTATTTTCACAGGTATAAAAATTACAAAAATTTTGTAAAGATGACAAATAAACCAATTTGTGTATAAACGTATTCTGTTAAAATATTGGATTGTTCAAATGCAGCCGGCTCGCACACATCTGCGTGTAGATTCCTTAACATCATTCTGCCATCCTACGAAAAAGGAAGAAAGCCCGACGTGTTGCAGGTTCAAGCCTTTCGTCAGGGGCGTGTAGCAGAATGCAATTTATATATCTGGACGTACTTTGTCCAATAACAATACTCGAAAGGATTTCGCCTTCAGAGTTTAAGAGATGAAGATTTCCTAGTCATATGATGAATGGGAAAATGATGTGGAGATGTTTCAAATCACAGCTCAAGGACAGGTACCTAAAGCCTTGCTGTATATTAAATGATCCAAGATGGGTTCTATCAGATCAATGGGAGCAAGAGGAAAGGAGGGTAAATGCCAGAGAATCCTCCCCACCACTTCACAATAAAGCACAACATTTTTCAGTCTGCCCTACACTGTTTCCATATACTGATCCAAGGTAGGCACCACTGTCAGACAGTCACTGTAGCTTGTTTAGCTTCAACGACGGGATCTACCATCATATGCCAAAAGGGGGATACCTCCAATCACTCCTAACGCTCCCAAGATCAAGTCAAAAGTGGAACTCCAGCAATATGGTCAAATATATTTTCATTAGACTATATGGTCAAAGGTTTGTGGACTCCTGACCATCACAGCTACGTAAGTTTGTTGGACATCCCAACCCCAAACCATGGCCAGTAACATGGAGTTGGCCTCCTTGGCGGCTATATGAGCCCCCCAATCTTCTGGGAAGGCTTTCCACAAGATTGTGGAGTGTGTCTGTGGTTATTTGTGATTGAAATCATGGGATTTGTTAAATCTAAGGCAACTATCATTAAAGTAGACCTTCACCCTCTATAGGAACTTCCCCACTCTCCAGCCTTTCTCCCACCCTCTTCACAAATCAGGATTTTTTAAATAAATATACCATCTTTTGGGAAATGGCGTCCATAGTGCTGTCTAGGCCTCCTGGGATATGCACATCACATTTAGTCATTCGTTCAGAAATAGGAGGGGAGCGGGCCTATCGGCACGTCATGGTGAGGTCCCACCGGCTGAAACCAGAAGAGCTGATAGGCCTCCCGATGGCATCACAAGTAAGATAGTGGCATTTAAACTCACCAATGTCTGGCTGACAGCGGTAGCTGGGTGAGTATCTGAACTCTGCCTAGAATAATAGGAGGTAAGCAGTGGCAGCGAAAGAGAAAATGGGGGGGGGGGGTACACTGAAGGTCCTCTTTAAGTCAATTATTAGCTACTGTACCTATTTTAGTAGATGATGGGTGCATTGCCGCAATGTGTGGCAAGTTGTGTTAACCACTTAACGACTATAAGCGGCGACAGCATGGCTCTGTCCCGCCAATCGCCGCTTATAGTTGACACTTGCGTGAACGAAGGAGCGGGCCGCAGGTTGGGTGGACTCGATGTCTGCCGGTGACCCGCGATCGCCTGTGACAGAGCCACAACGGGGAACATGGGAATGTAAACATGGCGGTTCCCAGATCTGACAGGCGGCATGTTAGAGACCTACTGATTCCTATACTCGGGATCAGTTAGATCTCTGGTGCCCCTGCCAGCCCAGCCCCCTCACAGTTAGAACACGCCTAGGGAACACAGTTAACCCCTTCACTGCCCCCTGAAGGTTAACCCCTTCCCTGCCAATGACATCTATACAGTAATCAGTGGATATTTACATTTCTGACCGCTGTATAAACGTCATTGGTCCCAAAAAAGTGCCAAAAATGTCCAAAATGTCCGCCCCAATATCACAGTCCCGATAAAAATCGCAGATCACCATCACTACTAGTAAAAAAAAAAAATTGTAAAAACGCCAGAAATTAATTCTCATGTTGTCCGGTAAAATTGGATGTTTTAATAAATGTGTTTAATTTGTTTTTTAATAAAACAAATTTATTAATCGGTTTTGGCCAATTTATACTCTTCCTCATATTTTTGATAAAAAAAAAACGCAATCTGCGTTTATTGGTTTTCGCAAAAGTTGCCGCATTTACTAACCATGAGAATTAATTTCTGGCGTTTTTACAATTTTTTTTTTTTTACTAGTAATGGCGGCGATCTGCGATTTTTATCGGGACTGCGATATTGCGGCGGACATGTCGGACCATTCTGACACTTTTTTGGGACCATTGGCATTTATACAGCGATTATTGCTATGAAAATTCACTGATTACTGTGTAAATGCCATTGGCAGTGAAGGGGTCAACCTGCAGGGGGCGCTCTAAGGGGTTAACTGTGTTCCCTCAGTGTTTTCTAACTGTATGGGGGCTGGGCTGGCTGGGGGAAGAGAGTGATCGCGGCTTCCATATACAGGAAGCCTGCGATCACAATCCCTCTGCCAGAACGGAGATCCGTGTTTACATACACAGACCTCCATTCTGTCACTCCGGGGGGACAATTGCGGGTAGCCATTGGGACATCGAGTCCGCTCTACCTGCTCCCTGGCCCCCCGGAACACAGTGAGTGTGCGCGCGTGCCCCCGGCGGCGTGCTCGCACTCACAGTGCGTGATCTCGCAGCCGCCAACACCTGAAGGCAATTTGCGATATCGAGCCAAGTTGCCGCCGTCGAGCCACGGTCAGCAACTGGTTAAACAGTGTGTGTTTAGTATCACTTTAAATAAAGGACGATAATACTATCATGACAGATACTAACCCCATGCAGTTACCGTAATACAATATTTTTAATAAAATCCCAGGGAGAGGAAAATGCCGCGGTGAATAGACGACGCTTCCAGGGGAATGGCGACATAATCATGTGCGGGTGCGCTGCCCCGCGGTGAAATGCGATGATCTCGCAGTAAAGAGAGAGGCGATGAAATATTTGCGCTGTCCACTTTAACTCCAACAAGAGGACCTCATGTCCGGCGGCCCTTTGTAAATTGAATTACTAGCTTTCTCTGCATAGTTGAAGCGGAGGGCAGGCCATCGCCGTCAACTCGCTATTTCCCCCCAGTAAGAAACACAGAACCGCTTACAAAGCCCCTTTAATTCAATTAAATGGACGCCTCGGGGTGTCGACTGAAGACTCCATACTAAAAAAAAAGAGAAAAAATAAAAATACGATGAATCAGGAAAATAATTATTGCTGTAGGGGGTCTAGGAACGCATTACAAGGGTCATGTATCAGTGGCCATTGACTGCCACAGAAATGGGAATTATGGAATTCACACAACAGTCAATGTTCTGTGACACCGAGCTGCGGCACTCATGTTCTGGAAGGAGCGGAAGACAGTCGCCGTGAAAGGACTGCAGGTTAGGAATGGTGGCTCAACGTTGGGGCGGGGGGTGGTGGGGAACCGACAAAAATAAAAAACCTGACAAATGATCGCAGGCCATTTTCGGTCACTGAAGGGGACCTCCAGCCTGTTGAATGTTTTGTTTAGATGCACATGAAAAATATCATGAAATAGAAATCGAATCAAAGAGTCCTAAAAGCCTCGGGTGTGACTTATATACCATATACATTTGTACATAGATTAGCTATGTTCTTTATTACATAGGCAGTCTCCGCTTCCTTCTGATCCTCTTATTCCACTGATAAAGTCTACCTGGTTGAAAACAAAATGTTCTCTGCCATCTCTTATGAGGTGAATGCATCTGTTTTCTGTTTCCTAATTATATAGGCAAGGTCTGCTTCCTTCTAAGTAGAATATTTCAAATATTTCATAAAGTCTTCCTGATTGAAAACAATGCATTCTCTTTCCTCTCTTATTATGTGAAGCACCCACAATGCACCTGGTAGCCAGAGACAAGAAAGCCATATTTCCTTATTATATAGGCAAGGTCTGCTTCCTTCTAAGTAGAATATTTCATTGATATCATCTTCATGATTGAAAACAATGCATTCTCTTTTATCTCTTATTATGTGAAGCACCCACAATGCACCTGGAAGCCAGAGACAAGAAAGCCATATTTCCTTATTATATAGGCAAGGTCTGCTTCCTTCTAAGTAGAATATTTAAAATATTTCATAAAGTCTTCCTGATTGAAAACAATGCATTCTCTTTCTTCTCTTATTATGTGAAGCACCCACAAAGCAAGGTCTGCTTCCTTCTAAGTAGGATATTTAATTGACACTATCTTCATGATTGAAAACAATGCATTATCTTTCCTCTCTTTTTATGTGAAGCACCCACAATGCACCTGGTAGCAAGAGACAAGAAAGCCATATTTCCTTATTATATATGAAAGGTCTGCTTGCTTCTAAGTAGAATATTTCAAATATTTCATAAAGTCTTCCTGATTGAAAACAATGCATTCTCTTTCCTCTCTTATTATGTGAGGCACCCACAATGCATCTGGTAGCCAGAAACAAGGAAGCGATATTCCCTCATTATATAAGCAAGGTCTGCTTCCTTCTAAGTGGAATATTTAATTGACACCATCTTCATGATTGAAAACAATGCATTCTCTTTCATCTCTTATTATGTGAAGCGCCCACAAAGTCTTCCTGACTGAAAACAATGCATTATCTTTCCTCTCTTATAATGTAAAGCACCCACAATGCACCTGGTAGCAATAGACAAGAAAGCCATATTTCCTTATTATATAGGCAAGGTCTGCTTCCTTCTAAGTAGAATATTTAAAATATTTCATAAAGTCTCCCTGATTGAAAACAATGCATTCTCTTTCCTCTCTTATTATGTGAAGCACCCACAATGCATCTGGTAGCCAGAAACAAGAAAGCCACATTTCCTTATTATATAGGCAAGGTCTGCTTCCTTCTAAATATAATATTTCTGATATTTCAGTAAGTCTTCCTGACTGAAAACAATGCATTATCTTTCCTCTCTTATTATGTAAAGCACCCACAATGCACCTGGTAGCAAGAGACAAGAAAGCCATACTTCCTTATTATATATGAAAGGTCTGCTTCCTTCTAAATATAATATTTCAAATATTTCATAAAGTCTTCCTGATTGAAAACAATGCATTCTCTTTCCTCTCTTATTATGTGAAGCACCCACAATGCATCTGGTAGCCAGAGACAAGAAAGCCATATTTCCTTATTATATATGAAAGGTCCGCTTCCTTTTAAGTAGAATATTTCATTGACACCATCTTCATGATTGAAAACAATGAAACAATGCATTCTCTTTCATCTCTTATTATGTGAAGCACCCACAATTCCCCTGGCAGACCAGAGACAGGGAAGTATTTCATTGACAACATCTTCATAATTGAAAATAATGCATTCTCTTTCCTCTCTTATTATGTGAAGTTCCCACAATGCACCTGGTAGCCAGAGACCAGGAAGTCACAATTGCTCCTTAAATAGGCAGGGTCTGCTTCCTTCTCAATTTTTGCTCATCCCTAGCTCGAAAATAGGGGTCATATACAGTGGTGGCCCATCCATGTGCCAGACTCCTAATCTACATGCAGGGTGCTGGACACATGGGTTTCAATGGGTTTTTTTTTTTGAAGCACAAGATTAGATTCTGAGTCATCTAATTGGCTTCAAAAAAGGGTGGGCTCAGGGTGAGCACTGCACCCTGAGCCCACCCATTTGTGTGGCAATAACAAATGAATACACGCTATTGTCTTCCTGATTCTCCTCATGACCACTCAGGAAGCTGGTTTTAAGACCCGACTGGCTGAGAGGAGAAGCAACCGTATTGGCCTGAGGAGGAAGCTGCCAAGGAGGAGTATATTCACAGTGAAGCTGCCGTGAAGCCACCGAGGAGGAGGAGACACAGGATGAAGCCACAGAGGAGGAAGCCACCAAGGAGGAGGAGACACAGGATGAAGCCACAGAGGAGGAAGCCACCTAGGAGGAGGAGACACAGGATGAAGCCACAGAGGAGGAAGCCACCGAGGAGGAGGAGACACAGGATGAAGCCACAGAGGAAGAAGCCAGTGAGGAGGCGGAGACGCAGGAAGGAGCCAAAGCTGCCCGCGATCTAGATGGGGTAAGTGCAGGGCTGGTGGGCAGACGAGCCAGCGACGGGGGTGTGGGGAGTTGGTGGGTGGTTTGTTTGCCGGCCACCCCCCAAAAAATGGAGCACCAGCCACCACTGGTCATATAGTTGGTAGTTGGATATCTTCCTAATACATTACTATGTTAGTAAATATTTACCTAATTGTGGAAGCCGAGCGAGAATCTCCCACTCCTCATTCCTGATATTTATATCCCCGTTCTCCTCTCTCTGATATTGGTAGTTAGGACTCCTCAACATTTGGAGAGCTGTGGCCTTACTGATCCACCCCCAGCCTAGTATGCTCTTCTGGATCAATCCATAACAGTTCAATGTTAATCAATCCTCAGCGGTCTCTAGTGGAAGTCAAGATATTGGAATATTGAGTGGCTTGTCAATCCTTTTCTTTCCCCCATCCACCAACAACCTCCATTGATTATTGCAGGTTGGAGAACATGCTCAACGTGCAAATGAGACTCTACAGTTATGCAGCAATATCTGTCTGACTAATGAATCTAAAAAGAAATCCCACTTCATTTTCTGAGACTGCACTCTTGAGAGTTGGAGTTACACTTTAATATAAATACATTATCTTACCAGTGTGTATCAGTTTATTGAAGACCTTTATTCTCTTTAAAATGTATACCTGTATGGAGGTTACTTATGCCTTGCTAAGCAGTATGGCGCAGTGGTTCCTTGCCGATTGTCCTATCTCAAAGCATCCTTACCAGACATGGCCTTTCTGGCTAAAATCAATAGACCAGTGTTTCTCAACCTTTTTTCAGTCAAGGCCCCCTTTAAAATGATGGACAATCTCGAGGCACCCTCCAAAATTATGGGCAGTCTCAAGGCACCCTCCAAAATTATAGACAATCTATAGGCACCTTCCTCCCAAGAGCCAGCCTACTGTCACCATCAGGGCTGAGGGTTCTTGAGAGTAGCACTGAGATAGGGTGATGTGATGTATTCAGGAAGCTATCCACAGCACCCTGCTGGCCCCTCCCACAAAAAGGATCTGCCTGCATTGCAGGGGTCTCCAATCTTTCTAAACAAAAGGCCAGTTTATTATCCTTCAGACTGGTATGTGGGAGGAATAGTGCCCCATCATTGGTGCCAGTGGGAGGAATAGTGCCCCATCATTGGTGCCAGTGGGAAAAATAGTGCCACATCATTGGTGTCAGTGGGAGGAATAGTGCCATATCATTGGTGTCAGTGGGAGGAATAGTGCCATATCATTGGTGTCAGTGGGAGGAATAGTGCCATATCATTGGTGTCCGTGGGAGGAATATTGCCCCATCATTGGTGTCAGTGAAAGGAATAGTGCCCCATCATTGGTGTCAGTGAGAGGAATAGTGTCACATCATTGGTGTCAGTGGGAGGAATAGTGCCCCATCACTGGTGTCAGTGGGAGGAATAGTGCCCCATGATTGGTGTCAGTGGGAGGAATAGTGCCCCATCATTGGTGTCTGTGGGAGGAATAGTGTCCAATGACTGGTGTCAGTGGGAGGAATAGTGCCCCATCATTGGTATCCATGGGAGGAATAGTGCCCCATCATTGGTGTCAGTGGGAGGAATAGTGCCCCATCATTGGTGTCTGTGGGAGGAATAGTGCCCCATCACTGGTGTCAGTGGGAGGAATAGTGCCCCATCATTGGTATCAGTGGGAGGAATAGTGCCCCATCATTGGTATCAGTGGGAGGAATAGTGCCCCATCATTGTTGTCTGTGGGAGGAATAGTGCCCCATCATTGGTATCAGTGGGAGGAATAGTGCCCCATTATTGCTGTCAATGGGCTGTCCATTATTGGTATCAGTGGGAAGTATAGTGTCCCATGATTGATGTCAGTGGGAGGAATAATTGCACTCTGTTGGTATCAGTGGCAGGAATTATGCCCCATTGTTAATCTCAGTGGGAGGAATAGTTCCCCAATTGTCAGATAAAGCCAAGCAAAGGGCTGCATCTGGCTCAAGGGCTGCAGCTTACAGACCACGGGCATAGAGAAGAACAGAGGCCCAGTAATGATGTCACTGGATCTAAAATAAGGTAATTAATAAAAAAAAAAAATTATAATTAGCATGTTGATGAGGGGCGATCCAGGGAAGGCAAATTATAAGAAGATTAAACATCAGCATTGACCTATCCAATCACCCTTCACTCACATTCTTGGGATTAAGATTTGGTCCCGTCACTCTTCGTGTTTCAGTAAAGAAATTAGGATACAAGGACTGAGGGACTGGATAGAAAATAGTTAAAAGATTACTAGCAAAATGTCATTGTAAATGGAATCTATACTGAGGCTCTGCTAGTTAACAATGGATCAAGGATTGCACCTAGGCTTAGTCCTCATCAGTCCTGACAAATGAGCTGATTGTATGGAAGGCCATACGGCCTCTTCTGCTGATGGTACAGAATGATGCAGAATTACCACAATCAGCAGCATAGTGAAATATTACAGAAAGGTCTCACCAAAATGGCAACACCGTAACTAAATGGCACACGGTATTCAGTGCTGACAAATGTAAGGATATTTGTTATAACTGTGAGAGCTCCCCCCACCCCTCCGTACAATAAATCGGATCTAAGCCCGGTAATTAAAATCTCATATAAGCTTTATAATATAATAACCTGCTTTCAATATTGTTAAATCAGCAGCTTTCATTAAAGTCATATTTTGTGACTCTACCATGAAAGTCCTTATTAGTATTTATTACCTCCCGCAGGGATCTCATTACTCCCCATGACAAGGCTCTCATCTGCTTTTTTCTCCATAAAGGTGGACACCATATTTGTTCAGGAATCATCCATGGTCACCATCTATTCCCTGGGCTCAGAGGTGGCACAATCATGTAAACGCTGGTGGCTGTGTTCACAAATACCTGTTTTAGCCTCTCACCTTGTGACCTGCTACAAAGTTACAATGTACAGTCTGATCACTGGGGCGGGAGAGAAGGCCGAGAAAATGTCTCCTGCCTGCAGCCAACTGATGACATCATCTTAAGCCTCGTACACATGGTTCGACGGTCGTACGACCGCTCATTGCATGATCATAAGACCATTAGTAAGCGTGATTAGAAGAGCCGACGTACGACGGTCGTACAACTGAAGTTGGATGAGCAGACTATAAAACTTTGGTTGTACAACAAGCGGTCGTACCACCGTTGTACCGTGGTCCAACAAGTTGCACTGTGCAAAACACGAATGCTCAGAAGTCAGGAACGGCCGGACACTAATTACATGCACCTGAACTTTCTCTTTATACGTCACTACGTTTGGTTTGGTCGTACGATCGTTTAGTGCATGTCAGTATGCGAGATACAACAGCCAACATACGATTTGGTCCGTTCGGGTGTACGACCGTTGCATCGAGTGTACGAGGCTTAAGTCTAAAGCAATGTCTGTTGACTAAAGCACAGGGATGGCGTTTAAGGCCCCTTTCACATGAGTGGTCAGATCTGATCCGGCTGTCTGTTTTTCAGCAGGACCCAATTGGACCCTTCATTCTCCCCTATGGGCAGTCGGATGTAAACAGACTTGTGTCCGTTTACACCCGACTACCTCCAATCCAATCGGATCAGGAAAAAAAAAAAACGGAAGGGGATCTGTCCCCCTCTGTCTGGCCGGATAGGAAAGGGAAGTTGGTCCATTTTATTGTATTTTCCTTCCCAGCATATAACAAAATATTATAATATATATAATTGATATACTGTAATATACATATATATTATAGCAGGGCGGTACCCAGCCGGGGTCCAGGTCTGGTGATCAGCCAGTTCACTCATGAGTCAAGTGTGTTCTGGGCTTTAATTAACCACTTCCCATCCGTGCCATAGCCGTATGACGGCTACAGCGCAGCTCTAAAACTCCGGGAGGCCGTCAATAGATGTCCTCCCCTTTGGCTCGTGCTGGGTGCACGGCACGTGAGCGTGCCCGTGGGTCGGGCAGACCCAATGCCTGCTGGAGACCTGCGATCTGCTCACAGAGAGCTGGAACGGAGAACCGCCGATGTAAAAACAGCGGTTCCCCGTTCTGTGAGGGAGGCATGCCAGGTCTACTGATCGCTGTCACTGGGAACAGTTAGATCTGTCATGCCCCTGCCAACCCGCCCCCCCCCCCACAGTTAGAACACATACAGGGAACACATTTAACCCCTTCGCTGCCCCCTTGGTGTTAACCCCTTCCCTGCCAATGACATTTATACAGTAATCAGTGTCTATTTTTAGATCTGATCGCTGTATAAATGTCATTGGTCCCAAAAAAGTGTCAAAAACGTCCAACGTGTCCGCAGCAATATCGCAGTCCCGATAAAAATCGCAGATCACCGCCATTACCAGTAAAAAAATAAAAATAAATAAAAACGCCATAAACCACTGTCCATAGTTTGCAGGCGCTATAACTTTTGCGCAAACCAATCAATATACGCCGATTGTGATTTTTTTTTTACCAAAAATATGTAGGAGAATATAAATCAGCCTAAACTGATGAATACATTTGTTTTTTTATTTTTTATTTTTGGATATTTATTATAGTAAAAAATATTGTTCTTATTTCTAAATCGTCGCTCTTTATTTGTTCATAGTGCAAAAAATAAAAATCGCAGAGGTGATCAAATACCGCAAAAAGAAAGCTCTATTTGTAGGACAAAAAGGAGGCCAATTTTGTTTGGGTACAACGTCGCACGACTGCGCAATTGTCATTCAAAGAGCGACAGCACTGAAAACTGAAAATTGGTCCGGGCAGGAGGGGGGTTTAAGTGCCCAGTAAGGAAGTGGTTAATGACCAGACCTAGGCTGTGTAGGCTCTCAGTTGGAGACGACTCCACCCTGCAGACGGGAGGTCTGGGCCTGGGAGTCAGGAAGGGCTTCCCCTAGGAGAGAGGTGGGAGTCAGTGTAGCACGAGGCTACTACTAGTTGTCAGGGCCGAGTTGCTGAGCGTCTGGTCTGTGGGAGACAGACCCAGGCCTAAGCAGGAGAGCTGCACTTACTAGCCAGTAGGCTGAAGTGTACAAATGCTATAATGGTGGAACCCCCTGCGAGGGGAAACTACTGTTTATTTTGAACTTTTCTGTTCCTTTAATAAAAGTGGGCTGCCATGCCCTTTAAAAACGCAGTCTGGAGTGGTACGTTTCTGGAAATCAATTTCCAAAGACAACCTCAGGCTATGACACTGGGCACGTGCACTCAACTTCTTTAGTCGACCATGGTGAGGCGCTGTTCTGAGTGGAACCTGTCCTGTTAAATCGCTGTATGGTCTTGGCCACCGTGCTGCAGCTCAGTTTCAGGGTCTTGGAAATCTTCTTATAGCCTAGGCCATCTTTATGTAGAGCAACAATTCTTTTTTTCAAATCCTCAGAGAGTTCTTTGCCATGAGGTGCCATTTTGAACTTCCAGTGACCAGCATGAGAGAGTGAGAGCAATAACACCAAATTTAACACACCTGCTCCCCATTCACACCTGAGACCTTGTAACACTAACGAGTCACATTACACTGGGGAGGGAAAATGGCAAACTGGGCCCAATTTGGACATTTTCACTTAGGGGTGTACTCACTTTTGTTGCCGGTGGTTTAGACATTAATGGCTGTGTGAAACGGTAAAAGGGAGGGGTCACATTACACTGAGCAATCACAATGTTCCAGAGTCCACACTTACCCCTCGTCCACACAATTTAAACCACAATAACGAGAGTGAGAGAGTACGACCAGTGACCTTCAAGTTTTACCGTGGAGTACCGTTTCTTGAGAGACTCCTAAACTTTTTTTCTTAACAACGAGATGTATTTCTACCGGATCCGATATTCTTCTAAAGGTTCTGGGACTTTGACTCGACGTCGTGCCACCGGTTCTGGTATGTCGCTAAATTGTCCTGTCCAAGGTGAGTCTTGTCGCGGAGTGGTACCAGCTGATTTCTTCAACTCA
>BLSH010400950.1:1369647-1392504 GCA_018402905.1 Glandirana rugosa | reverse complement strand
CCCCCCCCCCCCCCCCCCACTAACAGCTCAGTTCTAAGTGTATAGGTCCAGAGTGAACTAAAACCACACAATACACTATCCCAACAGCAAAAATGTACACACTGACTGGAGACATAACCATGAGAACTCTCCCACTTCTGACTGGAGACTCTGCATAATTGGTTTGGTTATTGAGAAACTAGAGAGTTGGCAAACTGGCCCCGGTTGAACTATAAGCATGCATTATATTATTCACTCAACAGAAATTCACACATTGCACAAACAGAACAATGAGGAACCAGTCCAGACTGCTGGGAACTTCTCGGCTTCAGGTTGGATGCTCTAGATCAGTGATCTGCAAACATTCTAAACAAAAGGCCGGTTTGCTGCCCTTCAGACTTTAGGGGGGCTGGCTTGTGACCAGTAGGACTAGACGGTGTCTCATGCTTGGTGGTCATTGGAGTAAAAAAAATTACATAGCACCTGTGGTCAGTAGGAGGAGGAATAGTGCCCTATCATTGGTGTCAGTGGAGGGAATAGTGCCCCATCATTGGTGTCAGTGGAGGGAATAGTGCCCACTCTTTTATATCAGCAGGGAGAATTATGCACCATTGTTGTTGTCAGTGGGAGGAATAACACTCATACATCGATGCCAGTGGGAGGAATTATGCCCCAATCAATGGTGTCAGTGGGAGGAATAGTACCCAAATGTTTATATAAGTGGGATGAATGGTGCCTGGTAATTGGTGTCAGTGGAAGTAATTGTGCCCCACTGTTGGTGATAGTGGAAGGAATAGTGCTAAATTGTTGGTTGGTGTCATTGGAAGGAATAGTCACCCATTGTTGGTGTAAATGGAAAGAATGGTGCCTCAACATTGGGAAAACAGTGCCCAAAAGGCTAAACAAAGGCAAGCAAAGAGCCACATACAGCCCGAGGGCCACAGTTTAAGACCACTGTGTGCGCTATTATTTCTGGTAAGCGGCCCCCTGGTGACAATCCATTCCGTCTAGGCATTAACATACTGATACTCCATCGACATAAATGTATAGAATGATATTTGGGCCATTATCGCCAGCCACGCTCCGTGCTGCTTTTCGTAATGGGAAGGCGCTGTCACCATATCTCAAGAGCAAGGCATCTCAAAACCTTAAAGAGGGGCCCAAGGGAGCGATTTATGGCCAGGACCGATACAGTAAACGCAATTTGTTTTAATTAGGGAGATTGCTTATTGCATAATTCACCATGCACCGGCTAAAATGATCGCACAGGCCAGTTTTGGGGAATTACAACTTGCAACCAAGCAAAGGGCCACATCGAGCCCTAGGGCCACAGTTTAAGACCACTGCTCTAGATTATTGTTTTGACTACTGAGAAAATAGAAGTGTTGGCAGACTGGTCAGAAGCTTAGTTCTTGGTGTATAGATCCAGAATGGGTGAACTAAAACCACACGCACTGTGCATAGGCAGAATAATGAGGACCTGGCCTACATAGCTGGAAACTCTCCAGCTTTAGGTTGGAGAATCTAGATAATTGGCTTGGTTACTTGGCAACTAGAAGATTTGGTCAATCGGTGACTGCACTTTGACATCTAGGTGTATAGTTTCAGAGTGGGTGATTGATAACACACAGAATACTATTCCATCAACATAAATGTACACTGTGCAAAGACATAACAAAGGGGCATAGGTGGGAACTCACCGCCTTCAGGCTAGGGAGTCTGGAGTGGATAAATGGCTTGGTCACTGGGCCCTCTTACTCATCAGCATTACGACTCCTCTTGTTTAGAAGTTGAAGTAGCAAGCATGCACTGGGTAGGAGTAAAGAGTCAGAAGCAAGTACAGGCTGTACTGTCTCCTCCTTCAGCTCCTCCCACAGGCCATTTAGGCCGCATGTGGCCAGGAAGAGGAGGTAGGATACAACCTGCAGATTAGGAAGTGGAAAATGAGGTGGTTTGTAACAATTATCCATATACTGTCCTCGTGTTGTTATTTTTGCTTAGCCAGTTACTTCCTAACTTTTCTAACAATTGCCCTTTTGTTGCCCATATATATTGAAATAGCTACCTACTTGTCGCCTGTGTATGGTAACGATTGCCCATATGCTGCCTGCATCTTGTTAATGTTGCTTAACCATTCATTTCCTGAGTTTTATAACAATTGCTCTTTTGTTGCCCTTATACTGTATAATGAAATAGTTGCCTATTCATGCCAGAATTGAAGCCATAATCACTGATAAGCTCCCCAAACATGAACGCATATGGACCCCATGGCTAACTCACTTTGCCCCCCCGGGCTTTGACATCACCCGCTTTCAACCCTGACCATCCCCCTTTCTGGCTTTCTTACCGGCTACAATCCCCCATATAGGTCACTTGACCTCCTGCGACCGGTCCTCCCCAACCCTATCACCTCCCCCCTGTCTCTCCTGTCTCTTCCTCCTATCCCTTCTCCCCCCTGAACCCGGGCCTATCTCATCCCCCTCCCTTCCTTCCTTGCCCTCTGGGCACGCTCTACCCTCTAACATCTTTTCCTTTTTCCCCACTCTTTCCTCCCTTCCCTATTGGAACGAAAATGATAACGCTGACTCCCCTACGCCAGGATACCAACAACCCCTAGACAGGTACTTGCCTGACCCGCTCTCAACCCCTGGCCTCAAAACCTGGGTACACCAGCTCTCGGGAACTTACCCTACTCATCTGCCCACATTACCGTATCCTCTTCCCCTCCCTTTTCAACTGTATCTGTTGAGCTAGCGATAACCGAATGTCTTCCTCTTCAACCAACCTGTCCATATATCATATGCTTGACTTTGTTCGGTTCCTGGAACCATATAGCATCCTCTGTAATGTTGTTGTTCCATTCTTCAATAACATTTTTGAACAAGAAATAGTTGCCTACCTACTGCCAGTGAATTTTACAATTGCCCATTTGTTGCTTACATATTCTAATGGTTGCCTCCTTGTTGCCTGTGTATTGTAATAAAATCTACTTTGTATCCCTTGTATATATTCAAGTGCATTACTAATAATCACTTTACCCCAAGAGAAGATTTTATACATGCAATGTTCCTTCTTTTTACTCCTTCCAATCACATGGTTCAGGCTGAATTTCTTCTTTATAATTCCCATTTCTGTAGTTGCTGTACATGTTCTGGCAGGTGAAGAGTTTACAGACTCCAGAATAGTTACAGGAATAATTTGCCGTAGCTGAAACGTTGATCTATCTGCATGCAGCACAGAGGTTTAATGATGGTGCTGGATGACTGTTCGCAGTGATATAAGGCATACGTGAACGTGGGCCGCTGGCTGACTCAGCAGAAATCGCTCCGACACACAGAGCACCTCTCTTCATATTACCATTCAAATGACTTGAGGACTGGAGTAATAAGAGAAAGGAGAACCAGAAGGATTGGAGTTTGTATTATCATTCATAGCTTATTGTGGTTATGAATTTTGTTTTATTTAGAGAGTAAGAGAGAGAGAAGGAACATGGGAGAGAGACAGAGAGGAGGAATCTACGAGAAGAAAAGAGAGTGGCCACCATAAAGTCTTATTGACCAACAAGGACAAGGCCAAACCATGTGGCCTATAACAACTCTTCAACACTATGTCCATTCAAAACTCACAACAATGTGGCCTGGCTATATCTCAGATCAAGGACATAATGAGCAATTCCAAAGGAAGATATGTCAAGGAATGAAATAACAAACTTTCAGAAACCAACTGCTTAGCGGTCATTACAGAAAGACCACAAACTGGTCCCATACCCAAGATGCTCCAAGACTCCAAAGATGGACAGACCCTAAGCCTGTACAGACTGAGGGCCCGCAGCCTGGAACTCGAATTGAGAGGGTACAGACAAACCTACAAGCCTAAGAGAGTAGACTGTGCCAGTGGTGTGACCAGAAGGTCCTGGATGATGGGGCCCACTTCATATTATGGAGCCATTATAGGGACTCTCTGCTCTCATCCTGGACTTCCCTTCTATAGAAGAGAAGATGAAACTCGACATTCTACTGGGAGAAGAAAAGCCAAAGGATAATATAGCTGCACAATAATTTACAGCATTTCATGATAGAGAGAAGCATGATGAATCATGAACTTATAAATCCTCTGCTGCCATAAGAGAATATAAAATCTCTCCTTCTGACAATTCTAATTGCTTGGCTGTCATACTGGTCCACTGACTTTAGTACTTTCTGGGTCACTGACCTGGAACCAGTTTGCAGACCAGAAGTTCTGACCTCACTCCTACTAAATATATATTTGCACGTATGTTCCAGACCAGACTTCTAGAAAGTACTGTATTAAAGCTGAACTCTGACTCGTGTACTTTGCCTGCCCATACCCCCCCCATCACTCCAATTCATTGATAGAATATTAAAAAAATACTGTTCTAAATGCCTACAATACCCACCTAAATCTGTCTTATGAGTCTCTTCTTTTCTTCAGAGGAGGAGGTTCCATCTTCAGGGGTTCATGTCACCCAGGCAGTGTCTTCCTATTGGCTGTCCAGTTGTGGGACCTTTAGAAGACTGCAATAAAAGATAAAGATGGGAAAAGGCATCTGGTCTAATGCAGCACTGGATCCACTGTTCATGACTCCGTACTTGGGCCTTTCCGTTTTGGTGGCAGAAGGTTCTTCGCTGCTGGGAGCAACAAAAGATGATGCTGGTAAGAGGTCTAATGCAGCATTGGATCCACTGGTCATGATTCCAATTGAGCCTTTGAGCTTGGTGGCAGGGGCTCTTGGCTGTTGGGAGCAACAAAAGATGATGTTGGGAAGAGGCGTCTGGTCTAATGCAGCACTGGATCTGCTCATTATGACTCTCTGTTTGAGCCTTTGAGCTTTGGTGACAGGTGCTCTTGGCTGTTGGGAGCATGGCAGTGAGTAGAGAAGGAGGCAGTAACGAGGCCATTATTATGCAAGGAAGGTGCAGGCAACTGACCTGGGGATGGGCCTGGTAAAGGGAGTTTAGCCAACGGAGGTGCACCATGACCTGAAGACGCAGCTACCAACGGACTTCTCCCCATCCTCCTCCCAAACAAAAATGGTACCCGATTGATGCCCTCATTTGTTTAGTTGGGATATCTGTCCTGAACTATTGGGTAATGCAAGCCTAGAAGCCATGTTAAGTTGAGTGCCCTCAGTACATCTGTGGGTGGCACTAGTTCGGACTATGCAATGTAAGTTATCAGTCTGTTGAATATAATTGTTTGAATCAGTAAAGCTTCAACCTTGCCCTTCCAATGAAGAACAGTTCTGTTGCCTTTTTGGGGGGAGTTTATTGGTAGGCAATGTGCAATCTGTATGATGCCTAAGATATTTATCCCCAAGCTTGTAACCCATCAAGAAGTGGTGCCGGTGAAGGACATGGACTTTAGGTGAGTATTAAAAAATAATCTTAAGACATATATATACATTTTTAAACAGCCTGAGGTATGATGTTGGGATGGGAATGGAGATTGCCATGCCCGAAAAGGAAGAAGAGAGGCCAGCACACCAATGGAAAGATTGGTGCCATTCGCCAAAGTTGAGGTGTATTCCCCAAAGGTGAGAGATACATGTGCAGGATGGCTTCATCTTCTACTACAATTGGGCTTTAAAGACAGGCACAACCAGATATCTAGCATTTTTAGAAGGTCTGCAGTGGTGCTCACTATATTTCTGTAAGCACAGAGTGATCTTGATGTATTTATGACATGTTATATAGCGTGTGTCTCTGGTGCTCTGGGTGGGCCTCAGAAGCCCAGTCCCTGCCCCCAACTCCGGTGCTACTGTAGGTAATACCTCCAATGCCAGAGGGTATTAAAAGCATGTACCATGCAAAGTGTGTCTGATTTCAGTTAATAAAGCGGATAAGGGTTAATAGCCAGGATTTTAATCCTTTCAATTCCGCGCACACCGTCATCCTCCGGCTGGCGATGAATACAAATGACAGCGAGGAGGGATGGACAAAGTCAATGAACCACTGGTCCCTTTTGTCTCGGAGTTACGATGTAACTATGTTCACTATTATCACGTCAAGCACCACTACGCCAAAGATTTTGAGACTAATTGCATCGGTAATGATATTGAACGTTACGGAGCTCCTTTGCATATCACTCAGACAAATTCCAGCCACCGAAGAAAGGATTTGTGAACCGATAAAGAGGCTCCAACACTTAAAGACGACTCACATTTGTTTAACCTCATCCAGCTCTTTGGAAAAAAAAAGTGAAGTGCCATTTTAATAAATGTATGTTGCTTGTGTGCCATAGAGCTTCTGAATGAGCGGCCATACAGATAAAAAAATGTTTATGGTCCTAGTGCCCAGATTATTGGCACAATGCAATATTACCGGATGTAGAAGGATCGAGTTTCTGCTTTATGGGCACTGCAAAATTCACTGCATTTATAAAGCAGATCAGGTAGGCTCATACGTTTGCCCCATGAATAGGCTTGGCTCTTACTTAAAGTGAAACTCCCTACTCATTTAGTTTAGTCAACGGGGGTTCCAATAAAGTGAATTACTTACCATTCTCTACAGCAGTGGTCTCCAAGCTGCGGCCCTTTGCTTGCTTTTATGTGGCCCTTGAGGCACTATTTCATTCACTGACACCAATGAAGGGGCACAATTTCTCGCAATGACTCAAGCAATGGGGCACAATTTATTTTCCTTAATTGAATCCAATCTTTCTTTAATCCAACTGATGCTGGGACCTATTCTACTCCTAATGGCCACAGTCTGGCCTTCCTAAAGTCTGAATAACTGTAAACTCACCCTTTGTTAAGGAAGTTCGGAGACCCCTGCTTTACAGTCCCACGGGCTTCCTTCCCCATGGACAGCTGGTCTTCTGGAGCCACTCTTTGCTGACTATGCAGTCGCCAAGTTGCCCCCTCCAGTCTCCAGTTACCCTCAAGTCTCTTCAATGCATTAGCACACACGTAGTGCAAACAATTATCAGGCCTTCTTCACATTTACCAAAATTTCAGGGAAGTTGCCCTTTAGTTTTAGAGATTACTGATCTCTATTAAGCACAATGTGATAACTAAAAAAAAAAAAAAAAAAAAAAATATATATATATATATATATATATATATATATCTCCAGAAAAAAAAAAGTACCCATTCTCCTTGTTCCCGATTTTTTTCTGTATTGTATGGATGTATGTTAAAAACCCATAAAAAAAAACAAAAAGAAAAACACACACACACAAAACCATTCTTATGCATGGACTCTTTTTTTTCCTATTGCCTTAAAAAAAAATAATACATTTTTTTCAATTTGCTCTTTTTGGACCTTTTTTTAAGCACAATATGATAACTAAAAAAAAAAAAGTCAAAAATATATTTCCAGAAAAAGAATTAAAAAATAGATAAATAAAAAATACCAATTCTCCTTGTTCCTGATTTTTCCTGTATTGTACTGATGTATGTTAAAAACCTATAAAAAAAAAACAAAAAAAAAAACACACACATGCATGCACACAAAACAATTCTTATGCATTGACTCTTTTTTTCCTATTTCCTTAAAAAAAAATAATTCTAATAACTACAAAATACCCAAAAAAACACAACTTGTAAACCTCATGAATATGGGCAAAACTTTTAGAAGTATTTTTCTTTTTTTTGCCTCTAAATAAAGCTCTATATTAGCCACATGCCCATGCACATTGCAACGTTTAGATTCGTATTTTAGAACAACTTTTAGGGGCATCAAAATATTCCCCGAACCAGCATTCATAGAGGAGCTTTCTGGCAGAAACACGCATAATTTCTTTCTAGTGGCTAGAAAAAAAAAGAATATTCTAGCCAATAGAATGAGTTTATGCGCATACATCTTTAAGCGACATACGCCCATAAATGCCAGATTGGGCGTTTTTTATACTGGGTTTTTCGCCCAGCTCCCGGCAGAAAGACCCAACGTAGATGGAAATATTTTAATATTCCAGTGCTATAAATATGATTAAAATATCACAATGTAATATAAGCTTACGGGTGACTTTAAATTCAGGCGATAACCTAGAGATCCTGGAATTCTTTGTCTGCCAGAACGCGCAGCTGATCCGATAAAAACCGCAGCGCGTTTCAATTAAGTCAAATTAATGTTTTTTTAGCCCAAACAGACGGCGCTGTGAAGGAAAAGACTGAAACTTCTTTGTGCTCCATAACAAGTCCTCTAGCAAACCAATTAACTTTCCCGCATGTAAACCCAACACACGAGATTTACGACTCCCTAAAAACAACCGCATCCGCTTCAGAACATGAATCCTACAAATAATTAGTCGCCTATTTTTTTTATTTTTTATTTTTTTTTTTATTGTCTCTATCTCTCACCTTCAATCTACATCCGCGGGCAAATAACAGATGCTGCAAGTAACTTTTAATTTTAATGCAATAAAATACAATTTAAACTGAAGTGATTCCATTTTTATTTTGTGGTGTTGTGGCTGTGAGTTTTTAGTTTAGTTTTTTTTTTTTTTGGTATAGATTTAAGTTTCTGCTAATGGCGGCATCTCTAAAGTCAAGCATCAGACATTCCATAAGGGACTTTTTGGTGCGTCAGATTTAGGTGTCGGCAATGCGTGGTGTGTTTGGGTGCACGATTTTCATCCTTGCGATCTAATGTGGGTTTTGCACTATGCTCTGCACAAGATACCCCCCAACAATCACCTATCTCTAACAGTTATTAGCACCCTAACACTTATCCTGGTATACCTTCCAATGTTAACACTTGAGCCACCACCTAAAATTAACCCCTAAAGCAAACCTGACACATTGCATTAAAAGAAAAAACAGCAAATCTATTAATTTAACTCTGTGATCTTCATTACATTTATATATTTGAATACAAGCAGCGTAAGTAGCTGAATCTGACCTGGTATCAGCCCCTCACAGTCCTTGTAAAGCAGGGCTGGCATGTAAGGGAAGGAAGTAGCACAAGGAGACAACCAGCATGCTGATAGGAGGGGAGAGCAGAATGCCAGAAAGATGAGCTCATCACTGTACCGCTTCTCCTTTCACTGTCCAGTCAAAGTCTGGGGGAATGACCTGGGCCCAGAGCAAGTAGGTTGACTGATGCTGGCCATCAGACTGAGGACATCTAGTGGCAGAGAAAAGATACCGCAGGGAAAATCTCGGAATTAAAGGTGAATTTTGCAGCAAAAGTTGATTTTGTTTTTTTTATCTTTAATGGGCTATTTATGATTTTTTCTTGTTATTATTGGCTATAGATCTGCTTTAAGCACCTTTTTTAAAGGCTTGCAATGCAGTTTTTGATTAATTTGAGTTTGCCTTCATTTGTTCCTTCCTGATGCCACTTGTTGTTGTGGTAAGTCCATGCAGTCTTTTGCACCTTGCCACTAGTGACTAGACAATGGGCATGTCACCCAAACACCTTATGAAGGATCTTCTCACTCTGCAGTCCAGAAGATGGAAACATTGGGATTGGGTGCACTACATGACCACTAATTTTGGTAGGTAGAAGGGGCTTTTAGATTCCTTTTTTTTCAGCAATAAGTTAGAGGGGGTGAAGGGTATTGTTTGTAGGTGGGGGTTCCGGAGCATAGTTGGGCTTTATGGGACCAAATGCCTCTCCTCCATCTGTTTACTGCTCATGACTTTTCTCTATAGGACATAATGGAGTCATCTGCTAGCTTGCAATAGGAAGGCTTCCTTATAAGGGATTTATGCAAACAATGCCACCCATGCACAGTAAGCCAAAGGCTGCCAGCTAAGTGCAGGGGTAGGCAGGGCCGTATGTTATGACCAGTGATCTTAGGTTAGTAATAGGAATAGCCGGCCTCTTTTGATCCTAGCTGGAACCAAATGTCCTAGTTGTGTACTGTGCTTGCACAGCCTTTTCTCCATAGGACCTAGTGGAACCATCTCCCTGCTAGCTTGCAATTAGATGGCTTCTCCAAAAATAATCTTTGGAGATAATGCCACCCATTTACAGTACACCAAGGCCTGCTGGCTAAGTGCTGGCTAAGTGAAGGGGAATGAAGGCTGCAATCTGTGATCTTAGGTCAGTAGTAGGAATGGTCAGTCTTTTAGCTTAGTTGGGACCAAATGTCCCTGTTGTGTACAGCACATGCACAGCCTTTTTTCCATAAGACCTAATGGAACCATCTCCCTGCTAGCATGCAATTAGATGGCTTCTCCATAAACAATCTTTGGACATTAAGGCCACCCATATACAGAACACCAAGGCCTGCCAGCTAAGTGCTGGCTAAGTGAAGGGGAATGAAGGCTGTAATCGGTGATCTTAGGTCAGTTGTAGGAATGGTCAGTCTTTTAGCTTAGTTGGGACTAGATGTCTCTATTGTGTATTGCACATGTACAGACTTTTCTCCATGGTGCCCAAGAGAGCCACCTCCCTGCTTGCTTGTAATTAGTTGGCTCCACCATTAGGGATCCATGCAAAGCAAGGCACAGTACACCAAGGCCTACCGACTAAGTGAAGGGGAATACAGAACTGTAGGTGGCTGTGGGTGATCTTAGAACAGTAGTAGGAATGGCCGGCCTCTTTTTAGCCTAGTTGGGAGCAAATGTCCCAGTACTGTATGGCACATAAACAGTCCTTTCTCCATAGGAACTAAAAGAGTCATCTCCATGCTAGCTTGTAATAAGTTTGCGTCTCCATTAGGGATACATACCCATTAGACAGTACACCAAGGCCTACCAGCTACATAAAGGAGAATGCAGAACCATAGGCCATGGTCAGTGATCTTAGGGCACTTAATTCTCCTTGTAATGGGGGCATGGCGTGTCCTTAGCCTACATACTTTTGCTAATCCCTCTTTCCCATCTCAGAAAGTTGGGAGGTATATAATATGCAATAAGGCTTGCTAAAACCTTTGTCCCTATTGGAGAGATTCACCCTCTCTATTTGTCCTGATAACCACTCTCACCAACTGTGAATTAGGGGAATCCAAAATGTAACAGTTGTCCCCAGAAGAAGTGACGAGGGGACATTTTCCTATAGGGACAAATGTCTAAGAATTCCCTTCGGGAGATTTCCTCTCACTTCCTGTTGCATTCATTGTACATACAACACTGCAGAAAAAATAACTGGGCGGCGATTTTAACTCTTATGTACAAACACTTTAAGCTCTTGATTTTAGAACCAAGAATTGAGCTTTCAAAACTTTTAACCTGCCAAGTTTCTGAATGTTAGTTTTAATACATCCGAAAATTGTCTCCATACAAATGCAGCATTCGCAACTGGAATCTGGGTCAAAGAGAATTCCAGAGACAGTCCAGTGGTTTAATCACGGCATACCACAATCTGAAAATTAATTTTAACTCTCCAGAGGGAATTCTCATTAATCTTGTATCCTCATTAGCTATTTTGGGCCATAAACTCCCATTGACATTAAGAGGAAATCCCTTCCCAATAGCTCTCAAGTTCCCTTTGTTGTAAAGTTTAATGAATGCAAATTTGGTTTGATCGGGACTTTAAAGGGCCAGTCCACCCAAAACTAGTATTCCAATTCTTGGTAGGTATTTAGGTAAAGCACCCATCAATTACTTATTTCTCCTAGGCACTCCATTGATGACCTGACAATGAAAGGACATACTACTTTCCCTGTTACATATGTAAATAATTGCTGTGCCCGCATTCTCCACCAGTTGCTATTGATTGGTATCACAGCAGAGCAGCGGACATGCCTACTGCTGCATTCTGGTTCAGACCTGCACAGCAATGACATGCTAAAAAGTAAGAAAGCCCGCACACAGAATCAAAAATTATTTATTTCTTACATCTGAGAATACAATCACTGTTACTTGAGGAAAAGTTTGGCTTTCTTAGAAGACTCTTGTATATATATATATATATATATAAAATAAACGGCTGATTTCGCACCAGCGGCTCCTCTTTGGTCTACATTGATGAGGTAGCACAAGAGAAGAACAAAAAAAATATTTTTCTCGTCCCCTTTGCTCCCACAGGGCCCCCGGTGTCACCAACAACCATCTGACTGACAGCTGGATACAAAATATAGATTACATTTTTGGGCAAAATCAATAGTTATATCAAGGAATTCAATTGTGCAGAGTATGAAACTGTATGGAACTTGTGATATGAAACTGACATGGTGCCGCAATCTCCAGAATGACAACACAGAAGGCTGTGCATGAGTCTTTCTGCCTTTCTGGCTCTGTGGAACCACAAGTACCAACATGCCCTGCTGGCCAAGGGCAACCACTTAGACTCAACTGTTGAGGAATTCCAAAAAGAAGAACGTCATACCGCAGGTATATGCTGAACTGAAACAGAAGGCTTGATATTGTCGCACTATTTTTAACTTCTGGGCCAAGACAAAGAGAAATTATCTTAGATAGAAAGGGAATCATGAGAGAAGAGGCTTCAGTGCCCCATCCAGTAATACATATAAGTTGGCTGGTTATATAAATACATGCTTTTCCCTGCACAGAGCTCAAAGTCAAACTAAATCATGGTTTCTCAACCAGGGTTCCGTGGATCCCTAGGGTTTCTTCAGAGGTTGTTAGGGGTTCCTTGAGCAATAACCAATTTCTGCCCTGTTAAATAAGTTCCCACTGACACCATTGATCTTTTTAGATATCTGTAAAGGGGTAATGTTTCACAATGACCTCAAGTGTAAGGAGCATTCTTCCCACTGACCATCAAACTAATGTATCATGAGTTGTAGATATAGTAATATAGACCAGAAAGTTATTTCAAGGGTTCCTCTGCATTGAAAAAGTTGAGAAAGGCTGAACTAAATCATCTTCTGCCATAGGAGTTTCATCTATGGTGAGTCTTGGATGCACCAAGGCATATTGGGGCCCTCAAGGAGCTTACAATTTAAGGTCCCTACCTCACCTAAAGCACTCATATTACACAATTAACCTACCAGCAGGCATTTGGAGTGTGGAAGGACACAGTATCACCAAACAATATCTGATCTTCTTATCTCAGGGCAAGTAAAGTAGAGAAGGTCAATAGCCTCCTTGTAGTCTTTAATTATGTGAAACAATCACAACGCTGTTAGTATGCAATATTTGCTTAGGCTTTTCCACTAGGGAAGGAAGTGAATTAGGATTACAGAATATCACCCTACTATGCTATGGCGATGATGGGAGGTCAAGGTGTTCTATAATTCCTTTTTTCAGCCTTTTTCTCCTTTATTTTGAGCTGGTGATCCTTACCAGTAACACATTTCCCCTACCAGTAACACACCAATTCTAACTGCTGCCTAAAAACCCCTTGGGGGAACTATCCTAATTTCCGTACAACTAATTGGGGTGTGCAGCACATCATCTCTATTTGGGTATTTTCAAGGTGTTCTATAGTTCCCTTTTCAGGCTTTTTTCTCTTTTATTTTAACTTGGTAAACGTGCTAGTAACACGCCATCTTTCCTGGGGTGACAACACTCACTTATTCTATTGTAAGAGCAAAATTGTTGCCTTGAAACAGGAAGTATGTTAAGACTACAGAACACCCTCTCCTTTCTTATGGAGATAAGGGGAAGGTGTTCTATAGTCCTAACACACTTCTTGCGCTAAGGCAATAGTGCTGCTGCTCCATAGAAACAGCACAGTAAGAACATTGTCACTCTAGGACAGGGGTGTCAAACTGGCGGCCCTCCAGCTGTTGCGGAACTACAAGTCCCATCATGCCTGTGCCTTTGGAAATCATGCTGTCAGCCTTGCAAAGTCTCATGGGAATTGTAGTTCTGCAACAGCTGTAGGGCCACCAGTTTGACAGCTGTGCTCTAGGACTAATACTGCCAGGATCTCCAGGTGAAAACGAAGGCAAAAAACTAATGCAGCCACTGCATCTTAAGACTGGTAAGCAGCAACATTTTTGTTCTTGGGTTTAGATGTCATTTCATAGTTACCGTTCTTACAGGAAATAAATTGTACTTTCCCTTTTGCCAGTGACAATAAATTAATTGCAATGGGTGTGTTACCAAAAAGAAGTTAAACCTCACGATTAAAACGCTGTGCTGACACGCCAGATGCAGACGACAAACCTGAACAAGTCTTCTCGGAGTCAATAAGTAGGTCGGTCTCATCGTGAACCGAGAGAACACACCACCTGAGACAGGCTGTCCCTGGATTCCCGGAGCCTCAGATGCACAGGATGAAACGCGGCGACCGCCGCGACTTTTCTTTTTTTTTTTTATTCTGAGCCTCTTTATCCTCCACGCTCGGCAGAATCTTTTTAAACTAAGAATTCCTTGTGTAAATATTGTATCATAAAGATTGGGAGAGCGCAAAAGGAGAACGTCGCCCGTACAGTGGAGGAGAACAAGGGGGGGGGGGGAGGGATATCACGCCTTGGGAAACAACGAAGCTTTAAATTATTAATGGCTACCCGGCGCGGTACGCCAATTAAAGACGTCCGCTGAGCGCTGCCAGAGAGCAAAGGTGCAAAGGTGCAAAAGATCAGTGACCTCGCATCGGTGAAGGGAGGGTCGGTGTTGGTTGTTACAGGTCACGTATGGAGCGTTATCTCTGATTAAATAAGCTGGTTTGGGGGCTCCTTCTGGTTGCATTGTGTTGGGATTATTATTAATCCAATTTTAAATGACCCCCACTCCTCTACATAGCCGTCAGCTCTCCCTGATTTCGAGGGACCGTCCATGATTTGGAGCAATGTCCCACTTTCCCTCATTTTGATCTAACCTATATAAAGTGTTTCCCCGAAAACAAGACCAAGTCTTACAT
Source organism: Glandirana rugosa (assembly GCA_018402905.1). Taxonomy (NCBI): domain Eukaryota; kingdom Metazoa; phylum Chordata; class Amphibia; order Anura; family Ranidae; genus Glandirana; species Glandirana rugosa. The sequence goes on along the minus strand of BLSH010400950.1, from coordinate 1,377,841 downwards.
TAATTTTGGCAGCAAAAGACACAGTAGGGCTTATTTTCAGGGTAGGTCTTGTCATGTAATGTGTATTTGTCAGTTCCTGTACCCCCTGTCTTCTCTCCCCTTTCCCACCCTGCCTGTCAGCTCAGGAGTCATTAGCATTTAGCATTATGGTTGTAAAATCCTATAATACACTCTATTACAGCATTATATAATGTACAATGTGTGTGTTGCTGTAATATGATTGTACCAAATACTTTTCTTACAACGCCGCTCGGAGCATATGTAACCCACCGGAGCTCTCTTCCCCTCTCCGAGCACTGCAGGGGCAGGGGGGCAGAGATCCAACACTGACAGCCGGGAGAAGAGGAGGAGAGCAGTGGGAGGTCAGCTGAGCACCGAGCAGCACTGTAACGCAGGTATTTGGCACAATGATATTACTGAAACATACACATTATACATTATATACTACTGTAATAGAGTGGATTATAGGATTTTACAAGCATTGTAAACTAGGCTTATTTTCGGGGTAGGGCTTATATTGCAGCCCTCCTGGATAATCACAGTAGGTCATATTTTCAGGGTAGGCCTTATTTATGGGGAAACACAGTAGCTGTATCTTTTATCTTTACTATATCTTTGTCTTAGATTTGTTTTATATTTGCCTTATATATACTTTTGTCTTATATTTGTTTTATATTTCATCCTGTATCTTTATGTTTTATCTTTCAAAAAGTGTTTCCCAGAGCTAAATCTTTCATCCAATGTCTAAATTACTGCATTTGTACATTTCAAAAGGCAATATAGAGGAATAGTAGTGTTAAAAATGCACTTGTGGGTTTAATTACTCTTTTTTTTTTGTTTAACTCTCCTGTAAGGGAACGCGGCACCTACAACTACACCTACATACTTTTGATAGTAGATGTCCCTCATTCCCATCTCAAAAAGTTGGGAGGTATGCAGTGGGCACAGGGGCTCCACCCCCCCACACTCATGCGCCCGGCCCCTAATCTACATGCAGGGTGCCGGATGCATGGGTTTCAATGGTTTTTTTTTATGAAGGACATGGTTAGAGCCGGAGGCTCTAATTGGCTTAAAAAAAGGGTGGGCTTGGGGAGCAGAACACTGCACCCTGAGCCCACCCAGTTGTGCGACAATAGCAAATTAATATTCACTATTGGCTTCCTGCCAATCAGGAAGAGGGTTCTGAGATCCGATTGGCCGAGAGGAGAAGCAACTGCATTGGCCGCCAAGCAGGAGATGCAGGGGGAAGTCGCTGAACCTGCCCACGACCTAGATGGGGTAAGTGCGGGGTTTGCGGATGGATGGGCAAGCGACGGGGTGGGGGGGATATTGTGGTGAGTGGTTTGACGATTGACTGGGCGATGGGGGGGGGATTTTGACTGATGGACCGTCCAACCGAACTGGGGGGGGGGGGGGGTTTGACTGAAGGCCCGACCGAACAGGTGCTCCATTTTTTGGGGGAGGGCGGCAAGCAAACCACCCGCCACCCAACCCCCCCAAAATGGAGCACCAGTCGCCACTGGGGGCATACCTCTATGACCCAGGGCTTTCAAAGGCCACAGCTGAGCTATGGTGTTCTCCATACAGCACATGCCTTCAGTGCAGTGTCAGGAAGCATGTGTCCCAAAATAAATGAGAAAAAAAGAAAATAGAGTAAAAGCAGGGAAAAGAGCACCGCTAATTTCATTGGTGAGCTAGCTTCCGATATTACAATAGGAAGTGAATGAGGCTTTTCTTACAGGACACAATAAAAAATTAAAGTACTGTATAACTAAAGCCATTTTTTTGAGAAAGTGTTTGTGTCCCCCCCTACTGGAAAAATTCACCCTCTTTATTTGTCCAGGTGACCATTGACAGCAGGACAGAAAGTGACGGGAAATCCAAAGTTTTCCCACAGTTGTCACTATACCAGGAGAAGGGAAATTCTCTACTGGGGACACCTTTTCAAGTGACAACTGTTTAAGAGGATACATCCCTTTCATTTTGGAGAAATTTACACTCCTGTTGCGTGTCCAAAGCCGTGAAACCATCATGTCTGGGCTTATTGGAGATCCAATGGCTTTGTGTATACACAAAGGGCTAGGTTCAACCACTTCAGACGCTACAGCGGTCACGTAAACCAATCAATATACGCTTATTGGGTTTTTTTAACAAAAATATGTAGCAGAATACATATTGGCCTAAACTGATGAAGAAATTAGATTTTTGGTTTACAGCAGAAAGTAAAAAATATTGTTTTTTTTTCAAGATTTTCTGTACTTCTTTTTGTTTATAGCGCAAAAAATGAAAAAAACACAGCGGTGATCAAATGCCACCAAAAGAAAGCTCTATTTGTATGAAAAAAATTATATGAATGTAATTAATGTACAGTGTTGTGTGACCACGGAAATATAATGAAGTGCCAAAAAGCAAAAGATGTTCTGGGCATGAAGGGAGGTAAATCTTCCGGAGGTCAAGTGATTAAAGTTAGCTTTATCATTGGGGTTTTCCCATTCTGAATTATTATTATTATACAGGATTTATATAGTGCCAACAGTTTGTGCAGTGCTTTACAATATAAACTGAGGCAATATAGCAACAATACAATTCAATACAAGAGGGTTAGGAGAGCCTTGCTCCTGTAAGTGTACAATTATTTAATACCATGTTTCTAGCTAATAATGGTCATTTTTTAAATGCACATTAGGCCCAGGATAGTTTTCAATGGTGCTTTTGAAACCTTTCGGGAGCCATTTAAAGCCAACTGCCCCCTTAAAAAAAGCACACTCCTGTGGTGTATCCAAAACCATGTTTACCACCAAGTCAGGGATTATATGGTGATCACATGGCTTTGTTTATAAACAAAATGCAAAGTTTAGAATAGGCGCATCAGGAAGATTAGGGTTCTTCTGTTTTTAATTATCGAACAACATGTTCCTAGCCAATGGGTGACTATTTTTTTTTTGGCACAACGGCCCAGGATAGTTTAAATGAGCTTCCACAGCCCTCAGGAGCCATTTAAGGCTAAGAGTGTCCTTAAAAAGCATGCTTTGGTGTCCCCAAAACCATGTTACTACCAAGTCGGGGTTGATAACATGGTGATCACATGGCTTTGTTTTGTAAACAAAGGGTGTTGGGGTCACCTGCTCCTTTGGTGTCCCCAAAGCCATGTTACTACAAAGTCGGGGTTGATAACATGGTGATCACATGGTTTTGTTTTGTAAACAAAGGGTGTTGGGGTCACCTGCTCCTTTGGTGTCCCCAAAGCCATGTTACTACCAAGTCGGGGTTGATAACATGGTGATCACATGGTTTTGTTTTGTAAACAAAGGGTGTTGGGGTCACCTGCTTCTTTGGTGTCCCCATAGCCATGTTACTACCAAGTCGGGGTTGATAGCATGGTGATCACATGGTTTTGTTTTGTAAACAAAGGGTGTTGGGGTCACCTGCTCCTTTGGTGTCCCCAAAGCCATGTTACTACCAAGTCAGGGCTGATAACATGGTGACCAAATGGTTTTGTTTATACACAAAAGGGTTTGGTTTATCGTTAGGTTTGCTATATCTAGCTATTAAGGGACTGTTTTTGGCACAACAGGTCCAGAATAGTTGAAAGGGGCTTCCACAAACCTCAGGAGCCATTTAAAGTCTACTGCACCCTTAAAAACACTGTTCTTTGATGACTTCAAGCTCATGTTACTACCACTCAGGGCTGATAACATGGTGATCATATGGTTTTGTTTATAAACAAAGGGTTTGGGGGTCATCTGCTCCTTTGTGGTCCCAAAGCCATGTTACTACCAACTCAGGGTTGATAACATGGTGATCATATGGTTTTGTATATAAACAAAGGGTTTGGGGGGGTCATCTGCTCCTTTGGTATCCCCAAAGCCATGTTACTACCAAGTCAGGGTTGATAACATGGTGATCATATGGTTTTGTTTATAAACAAAGGGTTTGGAGGATCATCTGCTCCCTTTGGTGTCCCCAATGCCATGTTACTACCAAGTCAGGGTTGATAACATGGTGATCAAAGGGTTTTGTTTATACACAAAAGGGTTTGGTTTATCATTAGGTTTGCTATATCTAGCTATTAAGGGACTGTTTTTGGCACAAAAGGTCAAGGATAGTTTAAAGGGGCTTCCACAAACCTCAGGAGCCATTTAACGTCTACTGCACCCTTAAAAAAACACTGTTCTTTGATGCCTTCAAGCTCATGTTACTACGACTCAGGGCTGATAACGCGGCGATCATATGGTTTTGTTTATAAACAAAGGGTTTGGGGGTCATCTGCTCCTTTGTCATCTCCAAAGTCATGTTAGTACCAACTCAGGGTTGATAACATGGTGATCATATGGTTTTGTTTATAAACAAAGGGTTTGGAGGGTCATCTGCTCCTTTGGTGTCCCCAAAGCCATGTTGCTACCAAGTCAGGGTTGATAACATGGTGATCAAAGGGTTTTGTTTATAAACAAAAGGGTTTGGTTTATCATTAGGCTTGCTATATCTAGCTATTAAGGGACTGTTTTTGGCACAAAAGGTCCAGAATAGTTTAAAGGGGCTTCCACAAACCTCAAGAGCCATTTAAAGTCTACTGCACCCTTAAGCATTATTCTTTGGTGCCTTCAAACCCATGCTACTACCAAGTCAGGGCTGATAACATGGTGATCACATGGTTTTGTTTATAAACAAAGGGCCATTACGATTAGAGGTCTTTGGCTCCTTAATATCTGTTATCTCGTTCCTATCTAATAAAGGACTTTTTTTTAGACACAAAGGTCCAGGATAGTTTAAAGGAAACCTATAGGGGCCACCCTTAAAAAACACCTAATTTTTTGGAGCATCCCTACTGATCCCTATTGACTCCAATGCATTTTATTAAATGGCAATAATTTGGCAAAATGTTGCAACTTTCACTGAAAACTCCTAGTTTAGCTCATCCCCAGTTACTAGTGATTATCTACCAGTACATTGGACAATCTCTATTGGTGTTATGCTGCATTATATTGCATTGAATTATTGCCTACATTTGATGTTTGCTGGCATGCTCATTGTTACAAAGTCCTTCAGCCCCCAAAGGCCAAAGTGAGCCCCCCCGAGCTGTAAGCTATTTCAACAGCCCAGGCTCTGCCGTTTTTGCACCCTTCTCCTGCTGAAGCTCCCACGATGGCCACCTCTTCTGCCTACCACTGGCCCTGGGGAAAGGTGATGACAACCAAACGAGATCACCAGCAAACCGGCCCAACCAAACAATGGTGAATAAAGATTTGATTTTATTCTGGTAAAAATGAGCCTATTAACCCAATCACTTATCAAGACAGGTCCAAAATATGAAAGAAAAGGGAGCAACTCTCTTTATTAACTTGGTCCCCCTCCCTAATAAATATATAACAGTCATTCGAGAACACCAATAAGGTATTTCACGCAAAGCGCAGCGTTGGAACGCGTAGCTCTGAATCTCCTGGGTACCGGAGGAGGAAAGGCTTAACTATGCCCAAGTCCCAGGGAGGTCACCTCCTCTGCCTTTTAATACAGGCGGTGTACGTGATCAGAAGCAACACAGCTCAATTCCGGCGCGCGGCGTCACAGGCGATCGGCGGTAATGAAGGATGAGCTGTGAAGTGATAACAATGAATTTTCAGAGATTACGGCGTATTCAGCTCCTTGTCACATCCAAACACGCGGCTTGTAAACTGATTAATAAGGAATGTGTGTGATGAAACTTTTTGTACCGGTGAGCTGACGGCGGTAATGCCATCGAGCTATCGAAGCTGCAAGCGGAATAGACTAGCAGGAGTGGTTTTGTATATATATATATATATATATATATATATTCTTAAGCACACCGCCTTACTGAAAGCTGAACATCTTCAAACAGCTAAACACATGGCTGACGTAAGTTCACAGACTTTTTTTGCCAAACTAAATATCGACATGACCTTGTTACCCTTGTGTCACCTGCCTTGCTCATTAGATGATGAATAAGGGCCATCACATAACCAAGATCCTCCCTGGGCTCTCGTTCTCCTTCTAAAAACACCTACTTTGGCTGCCAGTTGGACATTCACCAGACTTTCTCAACCTTTTCAACACAGAGGAAACCTTGAAATACCTTTCTGGTCTCAGGAAACCCTTACTAAAAATGACTATATCTACAGCTCATGATACATTAGTTCAGGGGTCCTCAAACTATGGCCCTCCAGTTGTTCAGGAACTACAATTCCCATCATGCCTAGTCATGTCTGTGAATGTCAGAGTTGTACAATGCCTCATGGGATGCATAGTTCCGCAACAGCTGGAGGGCCGTAGTTTGAGGATGCCTGCATTAGTGTGATAGGTTGTGGGAAGATTGCTCCTTACATGTGTGGTCATTGGAAAGAGTTCCCCCCTCACAGATAACTAAAGAAAGCATTGTTGTCAGTGGGAACCTATTTGAGAGGCAAATATTGGTCATTGGTTAAGGAACCCCTAGAAACCTCTGAAGACACCTTAGGGTTCCACTGGACCGTGGTTGAGAAGCCCTGCCATATATGGTTTGCTCAATTTCCCCATCCATGCTAACAGCCTGGATGGAAGAATCTCAAATACCAGCTATTGCCACTGCCATGGCTACCGAAACAGTGACTGCACCAGAGAGGATGCAGTAACTGTTTGGCCGATAATTTTGCACCTGGCTCAATTGAGCCTTAAAACAAAGTGTGGTGCCTTCAAGGTCACATACACCTAACATTTTGGTCAATTCAGCAGGAATCGGCAAGAATTTTGATCTGTCTATGAGGACTAGGGTTGCCACATCATCCCTTTAATCCAGGACACATATGAATTACACAGGTTCTGTGGCTGATTAAGGTGGTAATTAAACTCACTTGGTGCCTTATCTGCATTAAATTAGCCTCAGAACAACCTGTGTAATTCATATGTGTCCTGGATTAAAGGGATGATGTGGCAAACCTAATGAGGACCTCTCTGCTAGAGGGAAGATGTGGGTTGTTGACCAGACTTTGCTGCTTTTGTGCAAACAAGAAAAGTGAGGCCACTGACCATGCTGTTTTGCAATGCTGTTGCTGGTGGTGTTGTGGTACTTGCAAGGCCACCCACAGCTTGGATTTCAGCCAATTCACCAGACATCCTCCAAAATTCAAGCTATCTATGGTCATATTTGTATTATCAGCATTGTGCCATGCAATGAAGCTTGATTGGCTTACAATTTATAAACTTCCACTCTCATGCTGGGCATACACTGATTTTTTTTTCATTCAGCCTGGGGTCTTAACAAAAATAAATTGATTCCTCCATCATCATTATACAGTGCAAATAAATGACTACCCCGCCAACTATAAAAATACCTGAAGAGCAGAGGCATCTGTTTGAATGCAGCCACCATTCAGCCAAAAATGTTCAACTTTTGCTGAATGGAACAAGTCTGTGTTTGTCTGTTTTTGTTTGGGAGATTATGATAAAATAACATACACAATTATGCTAGCAGCATTTTAAAATACATTTATGATTGTTGAGTTGTGCAAATCATTGTGGTGGATTAAAAAAGGGTCACATCCAATCTTTTGAGAGGGCTGCCTTAATGCAGTGCATCCTAACACATGATAAGGTATTACACTTACCAACCGGAAGGTTTTCCAGCTTTAGGACCAGAGCATTTTTTGCGATTCGGCGCTGCGCCGCTTTAACTGACAATTGCGCGGTCGTGCGACGTTGTACCCAAACAAAATTTGCGTCCTTTTTTTCCCACAAATAGAGCTTTCGTTTGGTGGTATTTGATCGCCTCTGCGTCATTTCTGATCGCCGCTATAAACAAAAGAAAAGCGACCATTTTGCAAAAAAACCCAAATTTCTTAATTTTTGCTAAAATTCAAATCCAAAAAAAAAAAAATACAAAAAAACATTTTTTTCCACCGTTTTTGGCCGATTTACATAATTCCTCATATTTGTGATAAAAAAAATCGCAATCGGCGTTTATTGATTGGTTTGCGCAAAAGTGGCCTCTTTTACGGATGGTGAGAATTAATTTCTGGGGTTTTTATTTTTTTTTTATTTTTTACTAGTAATGGCGGCGATCTGCGATTTTTAACGGTACTGTGATATTGCAGAGGACATGTCAGACATTTTTGACACTTTTTTGGGACCAATGACATTTATACAGCGATCAGAAATTTAAATGTCCACTGATTACTGTATAAATGTGTTTATACTCCTTAATACA
>BLSH010400950.1:1339290-1351182 GCA_018402905.1 Glandirana rugosa | reverse complement strand
CATCTGAGGCCCACCAGTTTCTGTGCAAAAAGATTCCTTCTGATCTAAGCCTGAACTGTAGGCTTCCCACCTTGCTGTAATAGTTTGGGGAAGGTATTTATTTGTTTTAGCTTGATTGTGTACAAAGGCAGCTCTATAAAGACACTGGGGAGATTTACTAAAACTGGAGCACTCAGAATCTGGTGCAGCTGGCAAGGTAACCAATCAGCTTCTAACTTCAGCTTATTCATTTAAGCTTTGGCAATAAAACCTGGAAGCGGATTGGTTTCTATGCACAGCTGCATCAGATTTTGCACTCTCAAGTTTTAATAAATAATCCCCACTGTTTGATGAGTCTAGTCTGGGGGGATTTGAGTGGCCTGCTCAGAACCCAGACATTAACCTTACTGAACAACTCCTTCTGAATGAATTGGAACACTTCTAGTGACCCCAGGGCCGATGCAAGGATTTTTGACACCCTAGGTGAAACCCCATTTTGCCGACCCCCATTGGCTCTGCCCCTAACCCCACCCCCTTTTCCTCTGCCCAGCCTGATCAGTGCCAATGAATTGCAGCCTGATCAGCGCCAATCAAATGCAGCCTCACCAGTGCCCACCAATACAGCCTCACCTGTGCCCATCAAATGCAGCTTCACCAGTGCCAATCAATACAGCCTCACCTGTGCCCATCAAATACAACTTCATCTGTGCCCATCAAATACAGCCTCACAGGGGGTGGGGGCCGAGGGGGAGTATTTGGCAGATCAGTCACTATTTCTATATACATTTGCAAATGTTATGTGATAATACAATCTCATTATCTCAGTCAGACAGTGTCAGTTTTTACATGAATCAATGCAAAGCAGCCAGTGACAGATCAACAGTGGCCAGGCGCCCCTAGGCGGCAGTGCGCCCTAGGTGGCCGCCTACTCCGCCTAGTGGTAGAGCCAGCCCTGAGTGACCCAGGTCTTCTCGTCCATCACCAGCACCGACCTCACAAAGGCTCTTTTGGCTGAATGAGGACAAATTCTCACAGATAAATTCCAAAATTTTGTGGAAAGCCTTCCTAGATGGATGGAGGCTGTTATAGCCACAAAGAGAGAAACTCCAAAGAAATGGCCATGGTCTTGGAATGGCATATTCATCCAGGTCATACTGTGAAGATGGTGGTCAAATCAACCACCTTTGGCAATATAATATAAATACCTACGCATTTACCATTTATTGGTATTTTGGGATTGGACAAAATAACACTTGTTGCCAATCTATATGGACTAGCAGATTTAAATTCACTAACAAATTGAAGCCAAACTCCAGCTCACACTGAGTTACACCAGCAGTTACAACAACCGTTTATTTATTCTTTTGAGATAAAGGTTTTACACAAATAAATAAAATGTGTTCATTGTAAGCACCCCTGTGGTCATTGGTAAATGGTTTAGCTCAACACTCTTAACTCTGCCACTTTATTGGGTACACCTGTTCAATTGCTTGGTAACACAAATTGCTAATCAGCCAATCACATGGCAGCAACTCAATGCATTCAGGCATCTAGACGTGGTGAAGGTGACTTGCTGAAGTTCAAACCAAGCATCAGAATGGGGAAGAAAGGACGAAAGGGGATTTAAGTGACTTTGAACTTGGCATGGTTGTTGGAGCCACACGGGCTGGTCTGAGCATTTCAAAAACTGCTGATCTACTGGGATTTTCACTCACAATCATCTCTCGGGTTTACAGAGAATGGTACGAAAAACAGAAAATATCCAGTGAGCGGCAGTTGTGTGGAGGAAAAATGCCTTGTTGATGTCGAAGGTCAGAGGAGAATGGGCAGACTGGTTCCAGATGATAGAAAGGCAACAGTAACTCAAATAACCACTCGTTACACCCAAGGTATGCAGAATACCATCTCTGAACACACAACACATGGAACCTTGAAGCAGATGGGCTACAACAGCAGAAGACCACACCGGGTGCCACTCCTGTCAGGAAACAGGAAATTGAAGCTACAATTCGCACAGGCTCACCAAAATTGGACAATAGAAGATTGGAAAAACATTGCCTGGGCTGATGAGTTTGGATTTAAGCTGCGACATTCAGATGGTGGGGTCAGAATTTGGCGTAAACGACATGAAAGCATGGATCCATCCTGCCTTGTATCACCGGTTCAGGCTGGTGGTGGTGTTGTAATGGTGTGGGGGATATTTTCTTGGCACAAACCCCCCTCCGCCCCAACCCCCCGTGAGGCTGTATTTGATGGGCACAGGTGAGGCCGTATTTGATGGTCACAGGTGAAGCTGTATTTGATGGGCACAGGTGAGGCTGTATTGATTGGTGCTGGTGAAGCTGTATTTGATGGGCACAGGTGAGGCTGTATTGATTGGTGCTGGTGAAGCTGTATTTAATGGGCACAGGTGAGGCTGTATTGATTGGTGCTGGTGCAGCTGTATATGATGGGCACAGGTGAGGCTGTATTGATTGGTGCTGGTGAAGCTGTATATGATGGGCACAGGTGAAGCTGTATTTGATGGGCGCTGGAGAGGCTGCAATTCATTGGCGCTGATCAGGCTGGGTAGGGAAAAGGGAGTGGAGTCAGGGGTGGGGCCAAGGGGGCGGCAAAATGAGGTTTCGCCTAGGGTGTCAAAAATCCTTGCACCAGCCCTGGGCACATCCAACCATATTTTGTTAGTTAGTTATGACCACAGTGTCCCCATCTTCTGATGGCTCCTTCCAGCAGGATAATGCACCATGTCACAACACTCCAATCATCTCACCACTGGACAATGAGGTCACTGCACTCCAATGGCCTCCACACTCTCCACATCTCATCCAATAGAGACCCTTTGGGATGTGGTGGAGTGGAAGATTTGCATAATGGATGTGCAGGTGACAAATCTGCAGCAACTGTGTTATGCTATCATGTCTCTATGTACCAAAATATCTGAGGAATGTTTCCAACACCTTGTTGAATCTATGCCACGAAGAATGAAGGTAGTTCTGAAGGCAAAAGGGGGTTCAACCCGGTATTAGCAAGGTATACCTAATTCAGTGGCTGGTGAGTCTATGGGGGGATTTACTAAAACTGGAGCACTCAGAATCTGGTGCAGCTCTGCATGGTAGCCAATCAGCTTCTAAGTTCAGCTTCTTCAATTAAGCTTTGACAATAAGACCTGGATGCCGATTGCACCAGATTTTGCATGTTCCAGTTTTAGTAAATCTCCCCCTATATATCTATATCTATATTTTTTTTTTAGACCCTATATACCTATATATAAAAAGGAGTAAAAACCACCACTCCTCACTAGAGCGTAGATGCTTGTTGGAGGAGGAAATGTACACAAACCAACAATACCAATCGGCTGAATCCTAATCACGCCACAACGCAAACCGCCCACAAAGCGCGCCGGTGTTTATTTCCTTCACATGCGAAAACTCATTTGCCTGTGATCATCTCTATTGCAGGAGTCCTCCATTCACCTTACAATAAGAGGCTAATCAAATGACATTTGCCGGTCTTTCAAGTTGTGCACAGGTAGCGGCTCCACTAGGCAATCAAACTCCTTTCAAAACTCAGCCGGCAATGGAAGAGGAGGAAGACGGTTTCAATTTAATCAGGTCAGGGAGGTCTGGCTCAAGCCTGTCCAATTTGCTTTCATCTTGCAAATGAAACGCCGGGCCCGCGTTAGATGAAATGGTGATTGGTTCGCTTGCCTTGGCCCCCCCACTTTCGAGTTGATTTTACTAATCCAATTCACCGGTGACTTTCATCCTAAGAACGGCCCCCTCCTTCCCCAGGAACAGCCATGCTACATCCCTACTCATCAGGGACCGTTTCTATTCCTCGTCCTCACCCCTCCAAGATTGCACATGTCTGAGGATCTGCAAAAACTTGCTCTAGACAAATTAAAAAAAAAAAAAATATATATATATATATATATCATTACACACCGGACACTCACTGGATATATATTCTTACAAGGGATGTTTACAGTCCTTGTAAATAGGAATAAAAGTGACAGATTTTTTTTTTTTTTTTTTTTAAGGACAGTGTAAAAATAAAAAGTAGAATACATAAGAAAAAAATAAAAAATTAAAGCGCCCCGTCCCACCGAGTGTTCAAACCACACATGTGAGGTATCGTCGTGATCATTAGAGCGAGAACAATAATTCTAGCACTAGACCTCCTCTGTAACTCAAAACTGTTAACCTGTATACATTTTTAAGCATCGCCAATGGAGATTTTTTAAGTGCCAAGGTATGTCGCCATTCCACGAGCGGGCGCAATTTTGAAGCATGACATGTTGGGTATCAATTTACTCGGCGTAACATTATCTTTCACAATATAGAAAAAAAATTGGCTAACTGTACTGGTGTCTTATTTTTTCATTCAAAAAAAATTTATTTTGCTTATACTGCGCAAATCCAGTGTGACATAAAGTATTGCAATGGTCTCCATTTTATTCTCTAGGTTGTCTGAAAAAAAATATATATACAATGTTTGGGGGTCTAAGTAATTTTCTAGCAAGAAAAAAACTGATGTTAACTTGTAAGCAACAAATCTCAAAAAGAGGCTTGGTCCTTAAGTGGTTAAGGCCTGACGGCCGAAACGCGTTGGCTTTCTTTTTGACTGTTGTTCACATGCAATAACAGAACTTCCAGTTTCTGTAATGTTAGTATCTTTCACTCAATTAACCTTTCTGGCTTACAGCACATACATATATATATATATATATATATATATATATATATATATAGCAACTCTCGTATGTGTGACCATGCCCCTGATGACGTCTGCTTACGACGAAACTCGGTGGGAGGAGTCGGGTCACGTGACGTTGCCAAAGCTTGACAGTCTGCCATTACACTGGATGGAAACTTTGATAGTTTGCATTCGATTTTCATGCACTTTTTACTGCGATGCTTGTGAGTATTCTGGCTGTTGCTCTGCTCTGAATAAATGTGTCTTGTCAATGAAGTTTTTTATTCCTGTTTGCATGCTGTCCTGACGTGCTGAGACTGTTTGAGGAGGATCCCACTGGCGTTTTGCTCAGACCCATCTCCCTATGTGCATGTTGTTATCCAAGTGGATGATTTCTAAGCGTGATTGACTGCTTTTGATTAAGTGGCCCACAAGTTCTGGTAATCATCTCTAGCATTGGGACTTTATTTTTAACTTTTAACACTACATTTGTGATTTATAAAAATGTTTAGCCGTCTTCCATGGCACCAGCCTTTCTCCCTTTTTTTTTGCATTGGGTACACATACTTTGACATCAACAATATAAGAAGGCAAACCCAGCAAGTTTTGATAAAATGCTCAGAAAAAGCAGAGCAACTCAGAATGGACAAGCTGCATGTTTTAAGATCATAGAGCAGCTTACAGCTGCTTTCCAGTAAATTCACTTAAAGAGGAGGTAAACCCAGATTGGGTTTACTTTTCTCTATATTCCCCTGTAGAAGCATATTTATGTGCCACTTACCTGTAAACAAATCCTGCCACGTCCAGCAATGTCCCCTGTCCTGGCGGCATCCACCTTCAGCCCCTCTTCCTTCTGGGGCTGCGACTCCGGCGCTGTGACTTGCCTGAGTCACGTGACGTCACTCCCGCACATGCGCGCGGGAGCCGCCAGTTACGGCACGGTCGCAGTGGAGGAACGGCCGTTTCTTCCGCATGTGCCGACATAACATCAGCACAGCAACTACTAGGTTTGGGAGATATGCAGGGCACCTACAGGTAAGCCTTATTCTAGGCTTACCTGTAGGTTAAAGTGGTTGTCACAAGTTGACAACCACTTTAATTTCTTGCTTCAAACCTTCCATTTTCCCCATCCATGTGTAGCCAGGAGTTGGCTATTGTGCCTGCGATTCAGGGACAGTATGCAGTGTTGTTAATATGGAGCTATCTCCCTCTAGTGTTGGCTTGGACTCCATATGTCATTTCCTAAAATACAGAACATAGAGCAGAAGAAAAGGATTGTGGGATGTGTAGTCCAGAAAACTGGGGTTTCAATTCTAAAATGACTGGTCTAAACTACAACTCCCAGATTGCTGAGAAGAACAGACTGCTGGGGGAGGATATAAAAACTGCTGATAGGAGGAGAGAAACAAATGAGCTAATTAGTCTGCTGCTTCTCCTTTCACTGTCCAGTCACAGACTGGGGGAGGGACCTGTAAGGCTGGGTTCTCACTACAGCGGATGGCGAAGTGCTCCGGCAGCTGGCTGTGCTAGGGGGCAGCATGGTGCGTGATTTAGCACATCACACTGCTCCCTGATTTTTTTTCGGTTTTGTACAAACTTTATTTGAAGTGCACAAAGCATGCATTTCATTCATAGCGATGTATAGCAGAGCACTTCACATGCTGCCGTACAGCGCCATAAGATTCTGTACGGTGCATTGTGATAAAATGCGGTATGTCTACATTTTATCGCAGGCTCACAGCACCCTGCAGCGCAGCTCTGTAAACGGGACACACAGGAAACAATTGTTTCCGGTGTGCCCATGCGTTGATTCGCGCTTTAACAGTGCGCTAAAATACAGGTCAACTCAGTAACATTAATTTGCATGTAGACAAAAAATGCCATGACAACCCTGTTACTGATTTGACCCCATGCCCTCAACATGGGGAGGTGGGTGCTTTAGGGCAGGGGGCCCTGCACCCCCTACCCCAAAGCACCTTGTCCCCATGTTGATAAGGACAAAGGCCACTTCCCAACAACCCTGGCCAGTGGTTGTCGGGGTCTCCAGGCGGGAGCTTATCGGAATCTGGAAGCCCCCTTTAACAAGGGGGCCCCCAGATCCTGCCCCCCCAGCCTATGTGAATGAGTATGGGATACATTGTACCCCTATCTATTAAAAAAAAAAAACGTAAAAAAACACACCACACGGGTTTTTAAAGTATTTTATTAAATCAGCTCGGGTGGGGAAGTCACAATGGGGCAGGGCCTCCGGGTGACATCAGCAGGTGGCCCCGCCCCATGCCAATATAAGTCAATGCAGAGCATGAAGCCAGCATTTGCCTGGGAGATCGCGCTGTGTCAACATGGGAAGAAGAACAGAGGGAGAAGACAACAGCAAAAGAGCAGAAGAAAGAAGACACCGGAGGAGGGAGAAGAGCCGGAGAGGGGAGAAGATGCCGGAGCTGATACTTTGAAAAGCTGTGTAGTGTGTGTTTTTTGACACTTTTTTTTTTTTTAGGTGAATGGGTAGCGGTACAATGTACCCCATACCCATTCACATAGGGTGGGGGGCCAGTATCTGGGGGCCCCCTTATTAAAGGGGGCTTCTAGATTCCGATAAGCCCCCGCCCGCAGACCCCGAAAACCAACGTCCAGGGTTGTCAGGAAGAGGCCCTTGACCTAAAGCACCCCCCCATGTTAAGGGCATGCAACCTGGTATTGTCCGGGGGGGGTGCTCGTTCACCCCCCCCTTTTCTGACCTGCCGGGCTGCGTGTTCAGATAAGGCTCTGGTATGGATTTTGCAGGGGACCCCACGCCATTTGTTTTTGGTGTGGGGGTTCCCTTTAAAATCCACACCAGACTGAAGGGTCTGGTAGCGTCTTGGCGGGGAACCCTACGCAATTTTTTTTCCATTTTTGCGGGGGTTCCCCTTCAAGATCCTCAGCGCACAAGTCGCACTACAAGTCGGATCATCATGATCCGACTTCTGGTTCGACTTCCATTCAAATGAATGGGCTCCCGTAGGGAACCATTGATTTTGAATAGAGACAGAGAAACGCGGCTTAAAGCTAGCGCGGAAAAACGCGCATTGACGCCAGTGCATAACGCTGATAAAATCGCGTTAACGCAGCTTTTTTCCTTGCGTCAGTACTAGCTTTACAGCTAGTTTTTTTCAGAATGCCCATGTGTATGAGGCCTAAGAAAAAAGAGGGGGCAAAAAAGCACCAGACTGCATCAAAAATGCACCAAAAACGCACATGCCGAAAAGCATCTGGAACACATCCGGACTACGTTTCTATGGTATGAACTGGCCCTAAGTGTAACTGAACAGCAGCAGAGAAGAATCCGGTCTCCCACTCTAGCAGACTTAGCTGTGCTGGGTGGCAGAGCCGTATGAACCTTAGGGCTGGATGGGCATTTATGCAGACCGACTTTATGCATTTTATCTGCTTGCCTGAAGTCCAGCTTGGAAAGATACGGGGTTATTCTGCCTTGGTTAGGCATTTGCTGTTATGGGGGGGGGGGACCAACTGTACTTCTGCATTAGTACCCGGGCACATGCGGCCCTGGTGGTGAAAGGAGTTGGCAGAGGAAAATGTGGGCGGGGAACCCACATAGACCACACCCATTTTTGATGTTGGATTTTGCTAATGCGGCATTCACTGCCAGATTTAGTATCCCTGGATTGAACCTTTATATATATATATATGTAGTATATGTGCATATAGTACATGAGATCTTCATTTTTAAATAACAGCACATTTATCCTTCCAATGAAGAAAATAACATAAAATCTCTCCTTGTTAATGATGACTTTTCTCAGGAACGTGCAGCTAGGATAACAAGTCGAATTAGGAAGCGCTCACTGCTGTAAAATTGAAAATACCGACCCCCCCCCAGGACCTTCGTCTCTATAGGAACCGGCGGTCCGGATATATGCTGGGTGCACATCATCCGTGAGATTGTCAGCGCTAGATTAACATTTAATTATTATTTCTGGTCTGCTGTATCACAGGTCTATTTATATTACAGATAACAGTAATAAGAAGAAACTGCCTATCAGACAGAATGGTCCTAATAGCTGTGAGGATTATTTGGAAAAATTTCCCTTTCGCCTTGTTATAAAGAAGTTGTCTCTTGAAACAGGTACAGGCATGGAACCAGCGGCAGACTACCTTTTCCCTGCCAGAGGCATTTTTGCATCTTTTGCACACATTTAAAAAAAATTATCTTAGGCTTGAAGATGAGTTAAAAACCCCAAACTGTAAATATTTTCTATTAGCAGACACCCCAGAGAATAAAATAGTGGCTGTTCCAGTGTCACTCAATATTTGTGCAGTGCTTTATGTTGAGTAAAAAACACACTAAAGTTAATTCTAGGGCACAGAAATGCATTATATGACCCCATTGATGGTAAAAATATGACAGATATCGAGTAAGTTGATACCAAACATGTCAAGCAAGGGCGGCCCGTCCTTTAGGGGGGCAGGGGCGCCGCCCTCCTAATCCATGTGCCTGGTCCCCTAATCTACATGCAGGGTGCTGGATGCATGGATTTTTTTTAGAAGCATGTGATCAGAGCCGGAGGTTCTAATTGGCTTTAAAAACAAAGGGTGGGCTCGGCGTGCAGAGCACTGCTCCCTGAGCCCACCCTGTTGTGTGAAATTAGCCAATTAATATTCGCTATTGTCTTTCTGATTCTCCACCCTGCCAATCAGGAAACGGGTCCTGAGACCCCATTGGCCCGGGAGTCCAAAGACCCGATTGGCTGGGAGGAGAAGTGACGGCCTGGACAGGTATACGCTATATTACCAAAAGTATTGGGACACCTGCCTTGAACTTTAATGGCACCCCACACTTAAAGCCCTGTACACACGATGCAAAAATTGGAAGTAAAATTTAATCCAACGAACGATCTGCCGATTTTTGGATCATTAGTATGGTGCTTTCGACAGCCGTTTCCGATTTTTTCGTCGAATCGTTTAACCTGTACGTTTTTTGTCCGAAAAAAATTGTAAGAGCGAGATTACGCATGCTCAGAAACGTCACTTCTGACATTACATGACTTCTGAAGTTGTATTCTGTTGTATTCTGTTGTACGAGAATTTTCATATGGTGAGCAACAAAAAATGGAAGAACGGTCGTCCAAAAATCTGATCGTGTGTATGAAGCTTTAATCCGCAGGGTTCAATATTGAGTTGGCCCCACCCTTTGCAGCTATAACAGCTTCAACTCTTCTGGGAAGGCTGCCCACAAGGTTTAGGAGTGTCTATGGGAATGTTTGACCATTCTTCCAGAAGAACATTTGTGAGGTCAGGCACTGATGTTGGAAGAGAAGGCCTGGCTCTTAGTCTCCGCTCTAAGTCATGTCAAAGGTATTCTATTGGGTTGAGGTCAGGACTCTGTGCATACCAGTCAAGTTCTTGCACCCCAAACTTGCTCACCCACAGTATATTGCTAAAAGTATTGGGCCAGCCCTTCAAATCATTTGGTGGAGGGGGGATTATGGTGGGGGTTGTGTTTCAGGGGTTGGGCTTGGCCTCTTAGTTCCAGTGAAGGGAACTCTTAAGGCGTCAGCATACCAAGACATTTTGGACAAGTTTACGCTCCCAACTTTGTGGGAACAGTTTGGGGATGGCCCCTTCCTGTCCCAATAAGACTGAGCATCAGTGCACAAAGTAAGGTCCATAAAGACATGGATGAGCGAGTTTGGGGTGGAGGAACTTGACTGGCCTGCACAGAGTCCTGACCTCAACCCGATAAAACACCTTTCGGATGAATTAGAGTGGAGACTGTGAGCCAGGACTTCTCTCCAACATCAATACCTGACCTCACAAATGCGCTTCTAGAAGAATGGTCAAACATTCCCATAGACACTCCTAAACCTTGTGGACAGCCTTCCCAGAAGAGTTGAAGCTGTTATACCTGCAAAGGGTGGGCCAACTCAATATTAAACCCTACAGACTAAGACTGGGATGGCATTAAAGTTCATGTGCGTGTAAAGGCAGGCGTCCCAATACTTATGGTAATATAGTGTATGTCAGTAAAGACCCCAATGCACTAAGGCAATGCAATTCCAAGGAACCTGCATTGTGGCACACCCCAGTGCACAGTACCGCATGCCGTGGCGTGACGTGATGCCAAAAATGTTGCATGTCCACTTCTGTAGACATTTTGGTGCATTGACAGCCCATTCAGTTGAAGGGGGATGCCTCAATGCAACACTCATTAACACATGAAAAAACACAGCACACTAGGACCCCAAGGTCTGAATGGGCCCTCAAAGTTCTAAAGCCAAGATAACAGCATGATAGCCAGGCAATGAGCATTTTTAAGCAAGAAAGCTCAGCAGTAACAGTTCCTTCTCCAAAAGGTATTCATCTGTTTGCCCACAGCTCAGACACAACCCCTCTTGCCTGGGGCTCCCGGTATTTGCTAACGCATTTAAAGAGTTTTTAAGGAAGGCAGTTAAAGAATATTTTGTAAAACATTTGCCTGAAAATACATTTTTACTGCTAGTACTGCAAAGAACCCTTTCTTACGCTACTGATGAAATCTGCAATTTTAAGGAGAATGCTGGCAGGAAGATTCTTGGATGATTCGAGGTGTCTTCTTTTTCTGCAGGAAACCATCGTGAAATAATGAAGTGCGCTTATAGCTGGGTGTGGGGACGGAATCGGCGAGCGGTGTCAGGAGCGGAGGAGTAGGCAGCGGCGCCCATCAGATGTGACAGGCTTACCCAACCTGAAATCATCAGAGCGATTTCCTTGAAATCGTTTCAAAGTGGAGTGTCAGGAAGATGTCTGCATGCGGGATGACATCTCCTCTCAGGATGGTTTAATGACATCCATGGCTTGTCATCTACCCTCTTCATGCTTCACGGGTAATGGAAAGCTCCTCGCATGTTTATGAAGGAGTCTGGGAAAGGAGAGATAGATGCAGATGTGAGGAGCCTGGAAACCGGCCGGGTCATGTGGCCACGTGAAGTGTGCGAAGCAAAGATTAACCGCTTGCTCACCGGTGGTGCCGCCCCACGTGGGGTATGAAGAGAAGACTTCATAGGGGGGTTGTATCATTTTTGGCATTGGATATAAATGGGCTGGAAAATATTACAGCAGTTAAATAAAGATATTGTAAGAAAAAAGGAGCTCCTCTCCTTCACTCTCCCTTCCCCCCTCTCACTTCCTCTCCTCGAGGAAAAAAGAATGTTATAGAAATAAATTGACGACATTATAAAA
>BLSH010400950.1:1305568-1316771 GCA_018402905.1 Glandirana rugosa | reverse complement strand
CTCATCCAATCACCCTGAGCGGAGGCTCAGGGCAGCCAATCAGCCTATGCATGGCCGCAGGAAGAAGCGCACATGCATAGGCGTGAATGGCCGACCAATAGGCTCACTTACTTGGCCTGTCATGTGACAGCCAAGGAGCCGAAAGAAAAAAAAAAAAAGAAAGTCAATGTACCGGCGCCACCTGTAGGTGGGCGGGGTTGACTTTTTTTTTTTTTTTCTCGTCTTTTGCCGGCGGGGAGGCGGCGCCCCAGCGCCCCTCCCACACCAGCCGCCGCTGCATATATACATAAGCACATGAATGCTGCAGCACAACTGTTTGGCTCCTGGTGCTGCTTCTCCCTCCCCCAATCTGAGCTCTGCTCTGCGTTGGCTGCGAGATATTGATATCAAGTAGAGCTGCACGATTCTGGCCAAAATGAGAATCACAATTTTTTTGCTTAGAGTAAAGATCACGATTCTCATGGCGTAACATCTTACATATGCAAAAAAATTGGGCTAACAGCACTGTTTAGTTTTTTCTTTTTTGAAAGTGTAATTTTTACCAAAAAATTGCGGTTGAAAGACCATTGCACAAACACCGTGTGACATAAAATATCGCAACAACCGCCATTTTATTCTCTAGGGCCTCTGCTAAAATATATATATATATAATATTTGGGGGTTCTAAGTAATTTTCTAGCAAAAAAATACTGAATTTTTACTTGTAAGCAACAAATGTCAGAAAAGATTTAGTCTTTAAAGCGTTAGTAAACCTATAATAAGGCTTACCTGTAGGTAAAATGAAAATCTCCTAAACCTACATGGTTTAGGAGATATTTGCTATGCAAGCAACCGCCGATGTCAGCGGCGCATGTGCCCTGATGACCCGGCGGAGGTTGCCGGAAAATCAGAGCTCACTGCCGGGACGAGGAGTGACGTCACGCGGCTCCAGCCACTCACAGCGCCGGAGCCGCGTACCCAGAAGAAAGAAGAGGACCATCATGTCAGCGTCCTCAGCGCTGACCGACTCAGGCATCGGGGGCCTCGTTCTAAGGTAAGTACTTCATAATGTGTTAGTATGCTAATTATGCTATTGTCTTGCAGGATACCCCCCCCACCCCTCTTCTCGCGGGTTCACTACCACTTTAAATGGTTAAACTGAACTCTTCTATACACGGGAGTAAATTCCTTTAATAACTAGAAACATTGTATCTCTTTGCTTCTTTTATTAGCAATGATCTCAGACATGGCAGTCTGCCCAGATAGGAGATACTCAAGTCACTCCGACTTAGAAAAAGGTTCCTGGGTAGACTTCAGGCGACTTGCATTGACTTCTATTACAGTCAAATCACGCTGAGTCGCCCCGCAAGTCAGACTCCATTAACTGCACTGAAAATCGCGGTAATGTGTGATGGAGATCGCATGGGGGGGTGGTGAATCGAGATCGCAATTTTATTACGATTAATCATGCAGCTCTAATATCAAGTCTAATTAAACTGCTTACATTAAAAGTACATGTAATCATATATAATAAAGAGTTCGAAGATTTCTGAACTGGCTACAGCGTTATGTTGTGGTGCCATTGTAGCTGCCAGGAATGCTTAGCAGAATTCTTCCATAACAAGGTCGTATAAGTGCTCGGCGTGCAGCTTTATTGTACGGATCACGCTGCTTAGCAATAACGTATAGGATGTAGGTCTGCGTAACTTATCTCCCCCCTGTGTAACGTAACCCTCCATCCCTCACGTAGGGCGGACCCGGTGTGAGTTATATAGCTATTATATTATAAGCAGGCTTGATGAAGAGCCCCCGTGGACTGTATATCCTCAGAATACACCTATTCCCTTGTAAATTTGCAGGATTTGGGAGGGGGTGAGGGGAGAGTATAGAGGAGATTTGGCAGAATTACAGTATCTTGGTGCTCTCAGCGCTGCAGGAGACCCGCTGCTTGAAGAACATATACAGAATGGAGTCATACGGTGCAAGATCATGTTTATGGCTTAATAACTGTGTTTCTGGAAGATAAAATGGGACAAAAAAGGTTAAAATCAAATGCTTTTAATCTAGAAATGGCACGGAAAATGAGCCAGTCCTTCAGATGTTGGGGCACTAAAAGTCTCAGCTTAGCCGAGGCTGGTTGGGTATAATTTTGAGACCTGCATGTGTTTTCTTGCCTTTTTCTTTTTTCTTCCTATGTGCATTATGAACAGTCATGCATATCCATGTACCGCTATCATCATCTATAAGTCCTAAATGCAACAAACTGTCAACAACATCGCACAGATGTAGACTAGCACCATTTAAACCTGGGGCCCCTCTACACTTTTGAAGAACATTCTGTGGTGTATTTAAGCATGCATGTTAATGTTAATGATAAAAAAACTGCCAATACAATAGTCGGCATGGGATAGTCCTTCATCAACGCACTGTGTAAATGGAGGAGCTTGGCGATGTCACTTGTTCAACCTGAGAGGCTATGTGTGTATGGCTAGCCTGAGGCCTTGTTCACACTTATGCGGCATGGTTATGCACTTATTCCTGCTGAGCATGATGGTATGTGTGCTATGATGTCATTCATTCTTAATGGTACCCTAAATGCGCACCAGTCAATGCACCAGCCAATGCACCAGCCAATGCACCAGCCAACGCAGATGCACTTCAACCACAGTGCAAGGTAACTGCTTGTCATGTGATTTAAAAGAACAGGTTGGTCACCCCATTTAAAGAACACCAGTGTATTTATAGGCACTTTTGTGTGAGTTTTGTTCATAGGGAAACTCATTAAAATGTAACGAGCTGCCCAAAACACGGCACCCCTATATTCACACAAATAAACACAACTTTAGGTGCATTGTCACACATGGATAGGTGTGAATAGAGCTTAAAGCGGTAGTAAACCCATGCAATTAACAGGTTAAAAACCAGTCACATTTCCGGCATGTGCCGGAAATGTAACACTCCCATTGGTTGTGCTCTAAACCATACTGTCAAACCATCCAATGGCCGGTGTCATAGCTGATCACATGTGCAGCATCATGGCAGTTGTAGATTAAACAGAGGCAAAGATGGCAGCTTCCTTGGCTGAAAATGATAGGAGGGTTTACTACCACTTTAAGGGTTACATTCTGACCACCATTGTAATGGGGAAATTCTTCCCACAGACCAACAATTTAAGGGACATTATTTTCCCATGATTCATTTTAGCAGGGGTTTCCTGAGACCTAAAAATCATTTCAAAGGTTCCTTTGAAGGCCCCATGAAGGTAAAATATGGTAAAAAACTTGTCTACAAGGCAAGTTATCCATGCCAAGTACTAGAAACAGCAGAAAACAAATAAAAAACTATCCTGGAATACGTTGTCATTATAAGTGCCAAACTGGCAATATTTGTACAATTTGTCCAACCTCCCAAGCTAGAATACTTGTCTCTTGCAAAAGCTTTACTTTTTTATCCTTTTAGTTACCTTTTTATTATTAAACAGACTACAGCGTCTTGGACAAAATCAGGTATGCAGCAGCTCCCAAAGCACTCCTGTTAAATCCATGGGTAACTTCCACCACTGTAATGGGGACATTCTTCCCATGGACCACCAATGTAAGGGACATTATTCCCTCATTAATTTATATTAGTGGGGTTCCCTAAGACCTGAAAATTATTTCAGGGGGTTCCCTTGGTGTAAAAAAGTTGAGGAGGGCAGCTCTAGATGACACCAGCTTTGAAGGCACCATAAAGATAAAAAGTGGTAAAATATTGGGCATCTGTCTACAAGGCGCCAAATTATTCATGCCAAAGGCTAGAGATGGCAGAGGAAACAAAAACCTGTGCTCCAACCACCCTGCAATATGTTGCCTCAAATCAGAAATATTTGTACACTTTGTCAAAACTTCCGAACCAGCTTACTTCTTTTTCAAAAATGTATTTTTTTATCATTATAGTTATGTTTTTATAATTAAATTGGGTACAACGTGTTGGAGAGAAACAGGTATGCCTCCGCTTCTACAGTATTCTTGTTAAATCAATCGGTAACTGTTATGAGGCATTCTTCCCACTGACCGCCACTGTAATGGGGCATTCTTCCCACTGACCACCACTGTAATGGGGGCATTCTTCCCACTGACCGCCACTGTAATGGGGCATTCTTCCCACTGACCACCACTGTAATGGGGGCATTCTTCCCACTGACCACCACTGTAATGGGGGTATTCTTATCACTGACCACCACTGTAATGGGGGCATTCTTCCCACTGACCACCACTGTAATGGGGGCATTCTTTCCACTGACCGCCACTGTAATGGGGGCATTCTTACCACTGACCACCACTGTAATGGGGGGCATTCTTCCCACTGACCACCACTGTAATGGGGACATTCTTCCCACTAACCACCACTGTAATGGGGGCATTCTTCCCACTGACCACCACTGTAATGGG
Organism: Glandirana rugosa; assembly: GCA_018402905.1. Taxonomy (NCBI): domain Eukaryota; kingdom Metazoa; phylum Chordata; class Amphibia; order Anura; family Ranidae; genus Glandirana; species Glandirana rugosa. The sequence continues at coordinate 1,312,362 of BLSH010400950.1, read as the reverse complement.
GGCATTCTTCCCACTGACCGCCACTGTAATGGGGACATCCTTCCCACTGACTGCCACTGTAATGGGGGCATTCTTTCCACTGACTGCCACTGTAAGGGGGGCATTCTTCCCACTGACCACCACTGTAATGGGGGCATTCTTCCCACTGACCACCACTGTAATGGGGACATTCTTCCCACTAACCACCACTGTAATGGGGGCATTCTTCCCACTGACCACCACTGTAATGGGGGCATTCTTTCCACTTACCAGCACTGTAATGGGGGCATTCTTCCCACTGACCGCCACTGTAATGGGGGCATTCTTCCCACTGACCACCACTGTAATGGGGGCAGCATTCTTCCCATTGACCGCCACTGTAATGGGGGCATTCTTTCCAATGACTGCCACTGTAATGGGGGCATTCTTTCCAATGACCGCCACTGTAATTGGGGCATTCTTCCACTGACCGCCACTGTAATGGGGGAATTCTTCCCACTGACTGCCACTGTAATGGGGACATTCTTATCACTGACCGCCACTGTAATGGGGGAATTCTTCCCACTGACCGCCACTGTAATGGGGGCATTCTTCCCATTGACCACCATTGTAATGGGGGCATTCTTTCCACTGACCGCCACTGTAATGGGGGCATTCTTCCCACTGACCACCACTGTAATGGCGGCATTCTTCCCACTGACCACTGCTGTAATGGGGGCATTCTTCCCACTGACTGCCACTGTAATGGGGGGCATTCTTCCCACTGACCGCCACTGTAATGGGGGCATTCTTGCCACTGACCCTCATTGTAATGGGGGCATTCTTCCCACTGACCGCCACTGTAATCGGGGCATCCTTCCCACTGACTGCCACTGTAATGGGGGCATTTTTCCCACTGACCACCACTGTAAGGGGCATTCTTCCCACTGACCACCACTGTAATGGGGGCATCCTTCCCACTGACTGCCACTGTAATGCGGGCCACCACTGTAAGGGGCATTCTTCCCACTGACCACCAATGTAACAGATATTCCCCCCCATTAATTTATTTTAGTAGGAGTTTCCTGAGACCTGAAAATGATATCAAGGGTTTCTCAGGGGTAAAAAGGTTGAGAAAGGTTGTTCAGGGGTCTCCAAAGTTTCTACTCAAAGGTCCAGTTTACTGTCCTTCAAACTTTAGGGGTTGTAGACTGTGGTCAGTGGGGCTAGAAATTGTCCTGGCATCAGCGGGAATAAACAATGCCCCATCTTTAATATTAGGGAGAGGAATTGGTGCCAGTGGTGGGAATAATGCCCCATTGTAGGTGTCAGTGGGAGTAATAGTGCCTCATATAATTGGGAGGGATAGTGCCTCAAGGATTGGATAAAGGCAAGCAAAGGGCCACATCTGGTCCCCTGGCTGCAGTTTGGAGACCACTGCTCTCTGATACCAGTTTTGAAAGCACAGTGAAAGTAAAATGTGGTAAAATATCTAAAGAGCACCAAATTATTTTTATCAAAGACTCAAAAAGACAGAAATAAAACAAAAGCCCTGCAATATGTTGTCATTACAAGTTCCAAACCAGCAATATTTGTACAATTTGTCGGAACTCCCAAGCCAACATACTTTTCTCTTGTAAAAATGTTATCTTTTTATCTTTCTGGTTCCTTTTTTTCATTAAACTGTCTACAAAGTCTTGGTCAGATACAGGTATGCCCTGGCTCCCAAAGCATTTCTGCTTAATCAATGGGCAACTACAAATCGTTAAAAGAAGTTTTAAATCCACAAATCAGAAAAGGTGTTCAGAAGTCCAATATCTACAGCTGCCTCTTTTTTTTTTCCCAACTGAACGAAAACACTATCTTAATTACAAATTTGTTTTGGATACCAGCTGTTAGTAAAACATCCTCGGGCAGATTTTCCCCACAAACCGGTTGCTGATGAATATTCTCTTTTAAATTAAGGACCCTAAGTGTGGCTGGTGGGAGGAGCAGGGAGCCGTGGCCCATGAAAGGTGTGCAAAAGCTCCCAAGTCTGACATCTAACGGGCTGCTTTTAAGGCGAGAGCCTGGCAATAGATGAAAGATTCCCTCACGCTCTTGAAGTTGCATTGAGTCTACACAACAAATATTGGTCGGTAGAATGTAAAGGATGTAACGGGTTGGAAAAGGCTTTCAAAAGTTTATTTTATTCAGGGCTAAAACTCAACACGTGGCATTCACACAGCGGAATATTTAATAGATGTCTATCAAGCGAGACAGTCAGATGGAAATTCAATTGTATCTGCAATAAAGGAGGTTTTGATTAAAGCAATGTTCACCAAACATTCCCAATGATGACTCTAATATGTTTATAGCATTTTAAGTTAAATACTTAAAAAAAAAATGCATCAGAAATATATTTTTCATGGTTTTACTGCTAGTCATGTGATGGCAAACCCTCCATGTGTCTCCTTTTTTGGACAGAGAAAGCCTATGGGTGAATTTACAAAAACTGGAGAGTGCAAAATCTAGTGCAGCTCTGCATAGTTCCAAATCAGCATCTAATTTCAAAGCTTAATTGAACAAGGTGAATGTAGAAGCGGAGTGGCTACCATGTACAGCTGCACCAGATTCTGAGTGCTCCAGTTTTAGTAAGGCTCCTTTCACACTTGTTCGACTCCAAAGTTGCGTCAAGTTTTGTGTGCAGCCTTGGTGCAACTTTGATGCAACTTTGGATGGGTGCAACTTGGATGCGGCTTTGGCTTTGACCAGTGACAATGCACAAGTGTTGCTCAACTGTTGCATTGTATAACATTCAGGTACAGATTAACATTGAAGTCTATGGTCCTCAAGTTGCATGAAAGTGGAACCAAAGTAGTGCATGAACTACTTTGAAGTAGCTACAACTTATGTTGCATATACTGTATGAACAGTTATCATTGGAAAACATGGGGAATGACTTGTCATGCATCTTTGATCTCTAAAGTTGCATGACGAGTCGCACAAGCCTTGATCTCCCCTTATGTGTTGCATGTGAGCCAGTGCGTATTTACATCAAAGGAGGTGTGGACATGCCCCATCAGTATGCAGACATAATGAAACTGGGATAGCTTCTGGGTGCCGACAATGCTTGGAGGAATATTGACTTAAATGGCAGCTACACCGTGTTGTCAGCTCAACACCAGAAATCAATTACAAACACGGAAATGGCAGGATCTACATGTAACTGACATATAATACCGAAACCAGGGCCGGCGCTACCATGGGTCCCAGTGGGTCCATTGGACCGAGGCAGCACTTTGAGGGGGGCAGGAAATTGAACCACAACCACCTCTCCTTCTCTTCTATTTACCCAGCAAATTGACAACCAAGATTTTTTTCCCAGCAGTTCTGTGTGTCATAATAAAAACTGCCCCCTTGGCTGCTCTGCCTCCCCCTATACTGCCCTAGCCTGTCTATATACTACCATAGACTGTTTATATACTGCCCTAGCCTGTCTATATACCACCCTAGCCTGTCCATGCATTACCCTAGCCTGCCCCTATGCTACCCTAGCCAGTAAATATACTGCCCTAGCCCGCCCCTATACTGCCCTTGCCCACCCCTATACTGCCCTAGCCTGCCCCTTGGAATTGAACATAATGGTATGTCATCTAATTTTGCATATAGACAAGGTGCTGTTGCATATAAATCTGAATTCCTGATAAATTAACCAATTAATTATCATTATATAAAATAATAGATGTGGGGGCCTTTTGGTGGGCGTGATTTTGTTTTTGGGGGGGGGGGGGGCAGCATTTCATTCTTGGACCCAGGCAGCACAATGTCTTGGGCCAGCCCTGACCGAAACAACTGAAGCATGAGTATGTTATGATTGTATATAAAGTATATGAAACTATTCACAGAACATTTTTTTTTTTTTGCTTGGGCAAACACCTTAAATCAGAACTCCAGAATAATAATAATAAAAAAAAACCCAGAAAAATAAACCAGTCCCTTCTCGCATACACTTAAAAAAAACCCAAAAACTTCCATATATACCGAAATGAGTACTGTGCCCAAACTATGAACATTCAAATATTTATAAATTCTTAATAAGCAGCTAACAAGCTTTAAAACAAACCCCCCACTGACCTTTGTAGGTGCAGGCACTGCAGAGCAATTCATTCTCAAAGTTCACAAGACAAGCATTCGAGTAGTCCAAGTCAGATCTCAGCACTCTGTTCTCTCCTCTTTCTCTGCACCAGATTCCAAGGCTGGCAGGCTGCCAAGTCCCTGCTGGGTGGGGGGAGCAGAATTAATTGAGCAGTTGAAAATGAAAGTGAAACTGTTTTGCTGTCAACTTTGAGAATGTATTACTCCACAGTGCCTGCAACTACAGAGGTCAGTGAGGACTTGTTTTAAAGCATATTTATTGCATTTTAGGAATATGTGAAACATTTTACTGCCCATAGTCTGGTTACAGTTCTACTTCAAAAACCTGGTGTTTTCTGGCCTGTCATGTGATGTCTTTGGGTCTTTCTCTTCTTCCTGCAGTAGTGGTGCTGATCAGTACTGCTGACACCAGCACTATTCTGCAGTATTATACAGAGAGCCCAGGCCAACATGGTGGCACATACCTGCCTGGGCTCAAAGGAGAGAGCTCAACTGAGCACAGGAAGATCTAGACCACAAAGCAATGGGTGTGCAGGGGACAGAGCCAGAGAGCAGATAAGTTTTGCAGTGATTTTTTTTTACAGTTTTGGGATATATATATATATAAAAGCATTTTTGTTATGTTAACTCTCTCAATCAACATTAAAGCGATAGTAAAGTCTTCCATTACACTTGTACCTACAGGTAAGCTTATAATAAGGCTTACCTGTAGGTTCTGTGACAATCTTCTAAACTTGTGCCATTTAGAAGATGCTCTTAGTGGTGAATGTGCAGTAGCTCTGCATTTAGAGTACACAGAGTGTTCCGGCAATGCAAAGAGTGCTGTGCCGAGATCATGACTTGCGTGCACATGTGTGGGAATGACCTCATCATGGCCTGGTCATTGAAACAGCTGGGGACTTTGAATCTGGAAGTTATGCTAGCACACTATGGCAAAATCACAGCAGCCTTTTACTATTTTATCGGCTTTGTCCAATCACAACTGATCCCATGTTAACAAATTCTGGTTATCGGCATTCCCTTTCCTCAGCGCTGTCAGTGTGCGAGGAAAGGAAAGCCGATAACTGTCTATCCTGTGACAGCACACATTTACATTGAAAATCAGAGCATTGATCATCAGTGCTATCTTATCAGTGCCACCTATCAGTGCCCATCAGTGCTGACGTATCTGTGCCACCTATCAGTGCAGCTTATCAGTGCCCATCAGTGCCGCCTCATCAGTGCAGCCTCATCAGTGGCCATCAGCGCAGCCTATCAGTGCAGCCTCATCACCGCACATTAGTGCAGCCACATCAGTGCAGCCTTATCAGTACCCATCAGCACAGCCTATCAGTGCCCATTAGTGCAGCCTCCTCAGCGCACATCAGAGAAGAAGAAATGTTATAACAGAAACAAGGCAAAAACATTTTTTTTTTTCAAAATATTTGGTGATTTTTGTTTGTTTAGCTGATTAAATACCATTTAAAAAAAGATCTATCTGTCTAAAAAAATGATAAAAATATCATATGAGTACAGTGTTGCACGACTGCACAATTGTCATTCAAAGTGCGACGGTGCTGAAAGCTGAAATTTGGCCTGGGCAGGAAGGGAGCGAAAGTGCCCAGTATTGAAGTGTTATTTTTTTAGTAGTTTTAAAATGTTTAAAGTCATGCCTGAGCTAAGGGCAGATGGGTTCCAGGAAGTAAGTGCTACATGAATCACCTGTCCTTTCTCAAGATGGGCACGTCTAGAAATGCTAGGAGGTTAATTTCTCAACAAAATAAAGCAGGGGCCTCTAAACTTTCTATGCAAAGGGCCAGTTTACTGCATAAGCATAAATAATGCTCTCTCATTGCTTTGAATGGAAGGGATCATGCCCTATTGTTGGTATCAATGGGAAGACTTGCTCTCCCATCAATGCTGTCATTTGGAAGAATAGTGCCCTATTGATGGTGTCAGTAGGATGAATAGTGCCCCATTGATGGTGCCAGTGGGGGGGAATAGTGCCCCATTGATGGTGTCAGTGGGAGGAATAGTGCCCCATTGTTGGTATCAATGGGAAGAAAAGTTCCCCCATCAATGCTGTCATTTGGAGGAATAGTGCCCTACTGATGGGGTCATTTGGAGGAATAGTGCTCCATTGATGGTGTCAGTGGGAGGAATAGTGCACCATTGTTGGTATCAATGGGAAGAATAGTTCCCCCATCAATGCTGTCATTTGGAGGAATAGTGCCCCATTGATGATATCAGTGGGAGGAATAGTGCCACATTGTTGGTATCAATGGGAAGAATAGTTCCCCCATCAGTGCTGTACTTTGGAGGAATAGTGCCCCATTGATGGTGTCAGTGGGAGGAATAGTGCCCTATTGTTGGTATCAATGGGAAGAATAGTTCCCCCATCAATGCTGTACTTTGGAGGAATAGTGCCCCATTGATGGTGTCAGTGGGAGGAATAGTGCCCCATTGTTGGTATCAATGGAAATAATAATTCCCCCATCAATGCTGTCATTTGGAGGAATAGTGCCACATTGATGGAGTCAGTGGGAGGAATAGTGCACCATTGTTTGTATCAATGAGAAGAATAGTTCCCCCATCAATGCTCTCATTCGGAAGAATAGTGTCCCATTGATGTTGTCAGTGAGAGAAATAGTGCCCCATTGATGGTGTCAGTGGGGGGGGGGGGGGGGGGGGGGTGACTGTGGTAGTTACCCCGTGATAAA
>BLSH010400950.1:1294398-1305517 GCA_018402905.1 Glandirana rugosa | reverse complement strand
TGATGGTGTCAGTGGGGGGGAATAGTGCCCCATTGATGGTGTCAGTGGGGGGGAATAGTGCCCCATTGATGGTGTCAGTAGGGGGGAATAGTGCCCCATTGATGGTGTCAGTGGGGGGGGGGAATAGTGCCCTATTGATGGGCCTCAGTTTGGAGACCACTGAAATAAAGCATGGAGAAAAGGAGGGATGGGTGAGTTTGCTTTGAATATATAAAAATGAATTAATTCGCACTTTCAGTTTGCGGTGCTCAAATACTGTTAAGTTCTGCTTTAACTTCAACTGAGAATAATGGAATGGTCTCATTTGACGAAGGGTGCCCAAACTTTTGCAGACAGATGCAGACAGATCAATATACCTAATAGAGTACATCACGAATTTCAGCAAAAAGAGACGTGGCAGACAGCGTAGCGAATAAATCTTCCATCCCACCATCGTAGAAGAGGCACGCAATACAGAAAGGCGGAATAATCTGTGCATCCGGCTCTCTATATAGCCCACACTATTAATAGAATGCTCTCTCTCGGCTGACGGTACCTTGTCTCTTGCTCTATATTTGATGGCATTCAGAAGTGCAGCCAGGCGTGTGATGACAGAGGAGAGGAGCCGGGGCTATCGCTGCCGCTCCATACTCCACCATGGCGCGCACATGTCAGCTCTCAAGTGATAAATCCATCTTTTGCCTGTCACTGTCACGCTGAACTTCAGACGGAGGGAGCTGGGCCTGTCAGCTCGCCTCCCTGTAACACCCACATCGTTTCTCCACAACCGGCCTGTTACCTTAATTAACTCTCTCTCTCTTTCTGGCAGGACTCACAGTCACAGGTTGGACTTGGGTTGCCAAGAGATGTATTTTATTTTTATCCTTTGTGTAACGCAAACAGATTCCATGCTGCTTTTTATTTTACGTTGATTATTCACATCGGTCCCTAGAACCGTTATATAGGCTGGCAATGCTAGGACAAGGTCCTCTGCCACCCAAGGCGAAGATAGCCAAGCGCGCCCCTCCTCCCCAACTGCGAGCGGACATGTTGGCACGTCCGCATGTAGAGCTTCCAGGGTGCTGAAATCAGAGTTGGCCTGCCCTAGGGTTACCACATATGAAAAAACATACAAAATGAGGAGATTGTTGCAACATGGTGATTTAGTTGTAATGAGCGCGGTTGAAGCAGAGACAGATTTTCATTAACATTATAATAACCAAAATTTGTTCTTCCATCTGGAAACTAAGCTAGCGTATAACTCAACAAAATTATATATACACAATATTGTCAAACGTATTGGGACACCTGCCTTTACACGCACATGAACTTTAATGGCATCCCAGTCTTAGCCCGTAGGGTTCAATATTGAGTGGGCCCACCCTTTGCAGTTTTAACAGCTTAAACTCTTCTGGGAAGGCTGTCCACAAGGTTTAGGAGTGTCTATGGGAATGTTTGACCAGAAGTGCATTTATGAGGTCAGGCACTGATGTTGGATGAGAAGGCCTTGCTTGCAGTCTCCGCTCGAATTCATCCCAAAGGTGTTCTATCGGGTTGAGGTCAGGACTTAAGTTCCTCCACCCCAAACTTGCTCATCCATGTCTTTATGGACCTTACTTTGTGCACTGGTCCAAATCATTTGGTGGAGGGGGGATTATGGTGTGGGGTTGTTTTTCAGGGGTTGTGCTTGGCCCCTTAGGCTCACTCCAAACTCGCTCATCCATGTCTTTATGGACCGTGCTTTGTGCACTGGTGTGCAGTCATGTTGGAACAGGAAGGGCCATCCGCAAACTGTTGCCACAAAATTGGGAGCATCAAATTGTCCAAAATGTCTTGGTATGCTGACACCTTAAGAGTTCCCTTCACTGGCACTAAGGGGCCAAACCCAACCCCTGAAAAACAACCCCACATCGTAATACCCCCTCCACCAAATGATTTTGACCAGTGCACAAAACAAGGTCCATAAAGACATGGATGAGCGAGTTTGGAGTGGAGGAACTTGACTGACCTGCACAGAGTGCTGATCTCAACCCAATAGAACACCTTTGGGATGAATTAGAGGGGAGACTGTGAGCCAGGCCTTCTCTCCAACATCAGTGCCTGACCTCACAAATGCGGTTCTGGAAGAATGGTCAAACATTCCCATAGACACTCCTAAACCTTGTGGACAGCCTTCCCAGAAGAGTTGAAGCTGTTATACCTGCAAAGGGTGGGCCAACTCAATATTGAACCCTATAGACTAAGCCTGGGATGTCATTAAAGCTCATGTGTGTGTAAAGGCAGGCGTTCCAATACTTTTGACAATATAGTGTGTGTGTGTGTGTATATATATATATATATATATATATATATATATATATATATATTTATATATATATATTTTTAATTATTATATTTTTATTATATATAATTATTATATAACTATATACATTTTTAAATTTTTTTAAATTCTTTATTTAAATTATGCAACAAGACAATGTAGTATGACATGCCAGTCTGTTCTCAATGATAACTGTGAACAGTAATATATTACACATGCACTAAAAAGGGATTAAAAGACAGCATTAAAGCAATAGACCAAGTTCTTTCACAATAACAATAATGCTTAAAGACTTATGGCCGTGGCATCGACTGTAAGCAAGTATATCCTGCATTGTGGTGGAAGTCATATCGAAGAACATGACGGACATGTACACACCGAGAAGATGGCACAGACTGGTAGGCACATAACTACCATGAGGTGGGGTGTTAATCAGAAAATATCTATATTATTAATTAGATAAAATATATTAATAATAATATTTAAAATATATATATATATATATATATATATTTTGGTAAACTAGTACAACCCCCCCCCACCCCCATAAAAAAAAAAAAGTGGTTGGGCATGTTTTTATGGGGGTTATTATACTTTACAATGTTAGTCTTTGAAACACTATACTGTACTTTTTTTTTTGAGCGGTTTCTCAATTTGTTTTATTGGAGATTCCAAACAAATCGTAGGGGATTTTTAAAATTGTTTTAAGGTTCTGTGTGTACTGTCATTTAATAATTTTTTTTTTTCTTTTGCAACATAACAAATACAAGCAAAGTGGATGGAAAATCACATGAAGGGTAAAAAAAGGGGAAAAAAGAGGCAATAGAAACTAATTTGGGGTAACTAAGGGTAAACAAGAGGTTACACTAAAAAAAACTATTCATTTTTTATTTTTTTTTGTTTACATTGTAAGGCCTCCTTTATACAGAAGTAGCTGTCAGGGCTACTCACTACAGGTGGAGTTGGACCTCGCCAATTAGAGCTGTGCCCCCACCACTTGAGTGACTGATCGGGCCCCCTCTTCAGCACTGCACACATGTACACACTGTACAGCCAGCAACCAGCACTGGTTAAATTGGTGCCACACACCTAGAGGTGCCTGCACATGTGCTCAGTGGGGCGGGGATCCTAATGCCCAGTTCCCATGATACTCTGTTATGCAAATATTGACAAATCCTGAAGTAACACTCAGGCCCACCCCTGCTCAGTTTTTGCATCTCGCCATTGGTTTACAACTGTGAGTGGCCTCACTACATATACTGTAAATAACCTCTACAGGAAGCACGTAAAAAAATTGTCAGGAGCGTGTGAACGCTCCTGTTCTTTGACAACTGCTGGTCTCATTCCAGCATCCTGGTTTTGGCTATTATGAATTTTCCCCATCTGTCTGTCCACCTGCAAGGTGATTGATGTGGTCAGTCTCTGGGCGGAGACCAAACCTGATTTAAGCCAGCCAAGCCTGCAGTCTCATGCTTGTGATATTGCATTTGTAACATGTTTTCCAAGCTCCCTGTTTGTCTGCTCTGCTGAGTGAATTTCCCTGTTTTTTTTTACCTCGGATCGGATATCGACTGTTTTCTGAACCCTGCCTTCCTTTTGACTATGGATTGGACCCTGACTACTCTGAACCTTGCCTGATTTGTACCTGGACTGTCATTGATACACTCTGCCTGTCTGACAATCACAAGTGCCTGTTTTCTGTGTCAGTTCTTTCCTTCCCCCGGCATGGTAGCCAGGCACTATTGCATTGTGTATATGTTCTGGGGACAACCTAGTAGGCCTGCTTGCCTTAGGGGAAAGGGGGCTGCTTAGTGGTGGCTGGTGCTCCATTTTTTTTTGGGGGGGCGGAAAACAAACCTTACCCCCCTCGGTTGCCTGTCCCTCCGTCCGCCCATCTACTTGCCCGTCAACCAGCCCACCAGGCCACCCGCCAGCCTCGCACTCCATCTAGGCAAGGGCATCATTGGCGGCTTCCCCGGCTCCTCCTCCTGGCCAAACCAGTCGCTTCTCCTCCTGGCCAATCCGACCTTAGGACCGGGATTAAGGCTGGGAGGAGATGCAGGAAGACAATAGCGAATATTGATTCCCTAATGTCACACTAGTGGGTGGGCTCGGGGTGCAGTGCTCTGTTCCCCAAGCCCATCCTTTTTGAAGCCAATTAGAGCCTCCGGCTGTAATCACGTGCTTCTAAAAAAAAAAAAAAAAAAAAAAATGAAATCAATGCGTCCGGCACCCTGCATGGAGATTAGGGACCGAGCGCATGGATTAGGGGGGCGGTGGCCGCCACTGGGGCTGCTATAGGTGAGAAACACATAAGCTAGCTATAGTGCCCTGCATTAGGGATAAGCAGGGCACAAATTAAGATACAATACTAGACAATAACAGAAAAAAAATGAAACAGCAAGCAAAAATCTGAAAATTAATAATAAAAATGATAGTATTGTTATAACTAAAAGCATGTATTTATTAAACGTATATAATCGTTTCTTTTGAAAGCTCAAGTTCAGCCATTTCACAGGTTACACATATTTGTTGCCATGACATTTTATATTTTATAATATATCTTTCTCGTTCTTTGTCGCATTCTTTTCACATCCACTGGTTGTACACAGATCATTTCTCTGTATTTACCAAACTACACAGGCCTTGAATTCACCCTGTGTAACTGTAAATTCTACTATGCACAGTGAAACTCACAGCAGCCTCTGTGGAGAATCGGTGCAGTCTTTGCCCCACCCATGTAACATCAAAAGCAATATATATATATATATATATATATATATATAAATTCATATGGAGCAATTACATTTTTCTTTTAATCTGAATTATATGTTTTTTTGGGTGTATCGGGTGAGTTCCCATTAAAGGTAACCTTCCCTGCACTGATGAACAGAACAGAAACAGAACAGCCTTTCTTCATTGAGGGGGAACCCATTAAAGTGAAATATAATTTCTTGCTTGGCGTTTCTCATATTTTAGCTCAGTGGCCCTCAGCAGATCCCATGTCTGAATCATGATTTTTCAGTGCTCCCTCATCAGTTTCTAACTGATGGCAAATGATGCAAGAAGACCTCATTAGACATGGAACAATCCTGATTTCCTCAATGTCTACCAAAAGGGGGGGTCTATGCAACCGTATAACCAACCGTATAACCATGCTGTATGGAACTACGAATATCTGTATCCAGAGATGAGTAAATACAAGGTGATCCTTGCTACAGATTGGGCTGGTTTGGTCTGAACTTGATAGCCTTAATAGAAAAAAGGGATGAGCGAAATTGAGAGATTTAATTTCTCCAAATTTTATGTAAAAAGAAAACTGGCAATTTCAGTGAAATTTTGCAATTTTACCAAAATTAGAATCAACAAGGAAGCCAACATTTGAATTTTTGGCTGTTTAAACCAGAAGAATAGAGCAGCAAAATCAAGTTTGCAATCATGAGCTGCTATCATCCATAAACATTTTATAAGCCTTGAAAGAAAACAAAAAACAAAATAAAAAAAATGTGGACTTTAAATACAGAACCCAAGAAAGGTCCATTACATGAAAAGATTTATTTCTTTAAAAATCAGCACATTTTGTTATTACAGAATAATAAAATTGAAGGTAAAAAAATATATATATATACAATATATAAAGTAATTTTTTTTTTTTTTACAATACTTAACATACTATATTTAGGAGGTTGAAATGTTTTGCAGATTTTACCATTTTTTTCTGGACATTTATTGAGAGTACTTGCCCAAGATTTCACTTACATGAAATAATTATAGCCAGAATCCCTTATTGCAAAACATAGGTCATTTTTTCAAGTACAATTGACTTTAAATTGCTTCTGAAGGTTAGAAAGTTACTGGACCTTTCCTTGTGGCTTTTATATTTTGTTTGAGAAATAAAGAAATGGGTAATCACCCAAAAACTACTTCTGAGAACCACAGCTAACAACAATGTATCAATTTTTGTCTACATTCTAGGAAGCACTGAGTAAAAATGTGCTTCTGCCGATCAGTGCTGCAAGAGCTGCAGGTTAGGCTCTCAGGTGTCAGACTGGCAGCAGGTCATACTTAATGCGGGGTTGGGGGGGTGGGCGTACTAAATTGGGGAAGAGCTCTAGGATGCACAAGATATGTAACAAGGTTACTAACTGGTTAAAACAACCCTACCTCCTACCAAACTCTTTACTGTTTTATCAAAGTGATGCCCTTCCTCAATGTCCATAGAGAGTCCCAAAATAAGATTGAGCAACTCTCGACTTTCTCATCAAAATTCAAAACTTGAATAGTAAAGAGCCCTTAAAAACTTATATAGCAGCATTGTATAGCAGGCATATACAGTTGGCTTCAAATATTCTGCTTGAGCACCCCAGAAGCCTAAAAAAACAAAGAACTATTTTTTCTAACCATAACTACTCCAGAGAAAGAAGAGCTCCAGCCTGACCCCTTCACGCCTCTCTGTTGGTCAATGAAGCCATGATTTTCTCCAATGGTCCAATAGCGGGATGTAGGAGATGAGAGGGGTGGGCAGGAGCTTGAAAAAGTTCTCATACTTCACATGGACCAATCTACCGAATCTTTAAAGTGATGCTCCTCTTCAATGCCCATAGAGAAATCCAAAAGCAGATTGGACCGCCCTCGACTTACTCAGCAAAAGTCCAAACTTGCATAGTAGAGAGTTTTGAGAAACATATAGCAGCATTGTATAGCAGGCACATACAGTTGGCTTCATATATTCTGCTGGAGCAGCCTAGAAGCCTAGAAACAAAGAGTGTATTTTTCAAATCTTAACTACTCCAGAGAAAGAAGAGCTCCAGCCTGAGCCCTTCACACATCTCTGTTGGTCAATGAAGCCACGAATTTCTCCAGTGGTCCAATAGTGAGGTGTAGGAGATGAGAGGGCTTGGGTAGAAGCATGAAAAAGTTCTCATACTTCACATGGACCAATCTACTGATTCTTTAAAGTGATGTCCATAGAAAAATCCAAAAGCACATTGGACAGTCCTTAACTTACATATCATACTTCAATATACTGCTTCTTTAAAGTGATGCTCCTCTTTAATGGCCATAGAGAGTTCCAAAATATGATTGGGCAGCCCTCAATTTACTCAGCAAAAGTCATAACTTGCATAGTAAAGGGCTCAGAGAAACTAATGGCAGCATTGTATAGCAGGTATATGCAGCGTGCTTCACATATTTTGCTTGAGCAACCCAGAAGCCTAAAAGACAAAGAGTGCATTGTTCTAATTATATATATTCCGGAGAAAGAAGAGGTCCAGCCTAACCCCTTCACACCTCTCTGTGAGTCAATGAAGCCATGAATTTCTCCAATGGTCCAATAGTGAGGTGTAGGAGATGAGAGGGCATGGGTAGAAGCATGAAAAAGTTCTCATATTTCACATGGACCAATCTACTGATTCTTTAAAGTGATGTCCATAGAAAAATCCAAAAGCAGATTGGACAGTCCTTAACTTACTCAGCAAAAGCAAAAACTTGCATAGTAGGGAGTTCTGAGAAACTCATATAGCAGCATTGTATAGCAGGCATATACAGTTGGCTTCACATATTCTGCTGGAGCAGCCCAGAAGACTAAAGACAAAGAGTACATTTTTCAAATCTTAACTACTCCAGAGAAAGAAGAGGTCGAGCCTGACCCCTTCACACCTCTCTGTTGGTCAATGAAGCCATGATTTTCTCCAATGGTCCAATAGCGAAGTGTAGGAGAGGGCGTGGGCAGGAGCTTGAAAAAAGTTATCATACTTCCAATATACTGCTTCTTTAAAGTGATGTTCCTCTTTAATGGCCATAGAGAGTTCCAAAATATGATTGGGCAGCCCTCAATTTACTCAGCAAAAGTCATAACTTGCATAGTAAAGGGCTCAGAGAAACTAATGGCAGCATTGTACAGCAGGTATATACAGCTTGCTTCACATATTTTGCTTGAGCAACCCAGAAGCCTAAAAGACAAAGAGTGCATTGTTCTAATTATATATATTCCAGAGAAAGAAGAGGTCCAGCCTGACCCCTTCACACCTCTCTGTGAGTCAATGAAGCCATGATTTTCTCCAATGGTCCAATAGCGAAGTGTAGGAGAGGGCATGGGCAGGAGCTTGAAAAAAGTTCTCATACTTCCAATATACTGCTTCTTTAAAGTGATGTTCCTCTTTAATGGCCATAGAGAGTTCCAGAGAAAGAAGAGGTCCAGCCTGACCCCTTCACACCTCTCTGTGAGTCAATGAAGCCATTCATTTCTACAATGGTCTAATGGTGAGGTGTAGGAGATGAGAGGGCATAGGTAGGAGCTCAAAAAAAGTTCTCATACTTCACATGGACCAATCTATTGCTTCTTTAAAGTGATGCTCCTCTTCAGCATCCATAGAGAGTTTGAAAAGAGGATTGGCTGCCCTCGGCTTACAGAGAAACATTTAAATCTTGCTCTGTAGAGAGCCCCAAGAAATGTATATAGCAGCATTGTATAGCAGGCATATACAGATGGCTACACATATTCTGCTTGAACAGCCCAGAAGCTTAAAAAAACTAACTAATTTTAATAATCTTAACTACTCCGGACAAAGAAGAGCTCCAGGCACGACCCCTTCACACCTCTCTGTTGGTTAATGAAGCCATGAATTTATCCAGTGGTCTAATAGCGAGGTGTAAGGGATGGGAGGGCATGGGCAGGAGCTTGAAAAAAGTTCTTATATCTCCCATGGATCAGTCAATTAGAACTGACATTATACCCAGTAGTAGGCTGATAACAACATCTGGGTTCAGGCAGATGTCAGGGCAAGCAGAAGACTGTTGGGTTTTCAGTGCTGACATGGACACATCTAGCCTCGAACCTTAACCAGCCTAATACAACCTGATGCTTGGGGGAAAAGCTTTGATACAAAGACTAATGCTAATGACATACATTATTTTTAGGCATCGGCTACATTTTTAGAGTGTATGTTTGCAAAGTTTTCTAGAAAACTGCAGTTTTATACTTATAATTTGTCACTGTGAAATATAACTGTGGAAACCTATAAGTTGCTGACTAAAATATTCCCTTAACTGTCACGATGTTATATTAAAACAGAATCTGCTTAAGAAAACAGTTTAGTTTCTTTAAATCACTGATACAGCAGCAAAGCGGCCACAACATATGTATCACTTCTAAACGTTATTATTGTGTTCCCACAATCATGGACACTTGTGTTTTATATATGGGAGTCTAAGCGCCTGTCTTCTAGTTCAAGAAGATTCCTAACTAGAGCGTTATTGACATATAAATAAGAAGAACTACCAATCTCTGTCTCCTTTTTGGTCTCTGGAAGCTCCCTATAGAAGAAAGGCTTAAGATTTCCGTTAGATATCTGCCTATAAGAACCACAAAGGCCTTGTTCAAACACAAGTGGGGATAAGCAAAAATGACTGTTTCCATTTCCTCGAATCTTTAGCAACATTCAAGAGATTTCAGCAAAATTCTAATATTTTAGCAGAATGCATTGGAGTCAATGGGGGTTGTGAAATAAAGATGTTTTAAAGGGTACAATAGTCTTTAAATGGCTCCTGAAGGGTAAATAAACTCCCTTCTTGAAATATTCTTGATCTGTCCTTGTGCCAAAAAATGGCCATTTTTTAGCCTCATTATTACATAGTTATTAAGGTCGAAAAAAGACACATCAAGTCCAACCTATGTGTGTGTTTTTATGTCAGTATTACATTGTATATCCCTCAATGTTGTGGTCCCTTAGGTGCCCCTAAAAGTTTTTTGAAATGATCTATGCTCCCAGCTGAAACCACTGTTTGTGGAAGAGAATTCCACATCCTCACTGCTCTTACCGTAAAGAACCCCCTATGCATTTTAAGGTTAAACCGCCTTTCTTCTAATTTTAATGAATGGCCCCATGTCTTTGTGTGCTCCCTTGCGTGGAATAATTTTATCCCTATTGTGGGGTCACCAGTACAGTATTTGTACATTGAAATCGTATCCCCTCTCAAGCATCTTCTCCAGAGAGATAAAGTTCATTGTTTGTAATCTTTCCTCATAACTAAGGTCCTCCAATTCCTTAATTAGCGTTGTTGCCCTTCTCTGAACCCTTTCCAGTTCCAGCACATCACTCCTGAGGACTGGTGCCCAGAACTGGATGGCATACTCCAGGTGCGGCCTCACCAGAGACTTGTATAGTGGGAGAATTATTGATTTATCCCTTTAGTTAATCCCTTTCTTGATGCATGCCAACACTTTGTTGGCTTTGCTTGCAGCAGCTTGGCACTGCATGCCATTGCTGAGCCTGTCCTCTACTAGGACCCCTAGGTCCTTTTCCAACCTATAATCCCCCAGAGGCTCTCCCCCTAGTGAGTAGTTTGCGTTCATGTTCTTGGTAGCCGAATGCATTATTTTACATTTTTCTACGATAAACCTCATTTGCCCACCCCATTAATTTGTTTAGATCTTCTTGCAAGGTTTCCAAATCCTTTGGAGAAATAATTGCCCTGCTTAGCTTGGTATCATCCATTGTTTTATGTTTTCATACTGCAAGAACAGGACAGTAGAAAAGAACATAACATTAACCACTTCCCTACCACCGTATTCAGAATGACGGCCGGGAAGCGGTTGAGTTATCCTGACTGGACATCATATGACATCCAGCAGGATAACAAGCCAGCGCATGCCTGGGGGGCATGCATCGCGGCGATCGGTGGTGTGGGGGTCTGACCCCCCCCCGCATTACCGATCTCGGTAAAGAGCTTCCATCGGAAGCACTTTACCATGTGATCAGCCGTGACCTGAGCAGTGGAGAGCCGATCGGCTGCTCTCCTGACGGGGGGGGGGGGGGGGGG
>BLSH010400950.1:1280372-1294388 GCA_018402905.1 Glandirana rugosa | reverse complement strand
GGGGGGGGGGGGGGGGGGTCTGTGCTGATGGTTTATCAGCACAGCCCCTCCTCGGATCGCCACCCTAGACCACCAGGGAGCCTGCCCACGGACCACCAGGGAGCCAACCAGGGAACACCAGGGAGCCTATCAGGACCACCAGGGAGACCACCCTAGACCACCAGGTGAGGGACACAGTGCCCAATATGGATGGCACTCAGTGCCCCTTCAGATGCCACCCTAGACCACCAGGGAGCCTGCCCAGGGACCACCAGGGAGCCAACCAGGGAACACCAGGGAGCCTATCAGGACCACCAGGGAGACCACCCTAGACCACCAGGTGAGGGACACAGTGCCCAATATGGATGGCACTCAGTGCCCCTTCAGATGCCACCCTAGACCACCAGGGAAAGGGCCCCTATCAGTGCATCTGCCCACTAGTGCCCCTATCAGCGTGTACCAGTGCCACCTATCAGTGCCACCAGTGCCACCTACCAGTGCCTATCAGTGCCCAGTGCTGCCTATGAGTGCCAATCAGTGCCGCCTATGAGTGCCCATCAGTGCCGCTTATCAGTGTCTGTCAGTGCTGCTTATCAGTGCCTCCTATCATTGCCCATCATTGCTGCATATAAGTGCCTCGTCATCAGTGCATATCAGTGCCACCTCATCATTGCCCGTCAGGGATGGAGAAAATGTACTTATTTACAAAGTTTTGTGACAGAAACAAAGAAAAACGTTTTTTTTTTTTTCAAAATTTTCGGTCTTTTTTTATTCATAACACAACAAATAAAACCCGCAGATGTGATCAAATACCACCAAAAGAAAGCTCTATTTGTGGGAACAAAATGATAAAAATTTAGTTTGGGTACAACGTTGCACGACCGCGCAATTGTCATTCAAAGCGCAACAGCACTGAAAGCTGAAAATTGGTCTGGTAGGAAAGTGTTCTAAGTGCATAGTATTGAAGTGGTTAAAACAATAATGAAAGCAACGGTACACAAATAATGATAAAATACACACAAAAAGAGAAAAACACAAACATGGATTATTGTTTAAGTCATTGTGTAGCTCATATAAGCCACTTCTTCAGTTCTAAAGAGTGTCAGGAAACTAACCAGCATTTACTATATGACAGCAGGTAACACAGTCCCCTTAGTCCAATCACCATGGAATGTGTAGATGTAGATTGTCCAGGAACAAAATGGTATGCGTGAACGCTGGGAAACCAACTTGACATAATCACATCAATGGTGTTATGAAGTCTGCATAGGTGTTAATCCTCCGATTTACATGGCTGAAAGTGTGGATTGGTAACAGATCCAAACACAATATTCCCCATGCACGCGTTCCTGAAGATGGCTATTCGTTAATGATGGGTGCTGCAATGACCACCGGCTGGGAACTGTAAATGATCAAAATGTTGGTATGCTCAGCGCCTTAAAAGTGAAAACAGTGTAACCTTATAGTATAACCAGAGTACATATGACTGGTGCATAGAATTTGCCTGCTGGGAGGACATCAATCCAAACAAACAAATAAAACCCAACATTTTAAGATGATATACTAAGTATACCAATGGTGAAATAAAACCTTATAAATGCAATTAGTGAGTAGGTAAGTAGTGATTAATAAGAATAAATCAAATTGATGAATAAAGTGTCACTTAAATTTAATTTAAAACAATTGAAATAGAAAGAATCCATAGTTCAAGTGTACAGTTCAATGTAAAGTAAATAAATTCCAAATACAAATGGCGACACCAATGGTTCCGTGTTAAGGAAGGGAAGCCATATATATATATAAGGGGCTTACCAGATTATATGGACTCAATAAGACATACGTCCACTGAGTCAACCAGGCATGTGGTGTAACAACACCAGAAACGGAGAGACGTTCCACACCGCCCTCTTCTCCATACAATCGGGAGGTGATGTTGAGTTGATGTTGCAGATGAGACTTGAAACCACAATAGGTTCAGCAAAAGCGGAGGAAAATATATCTCACCATGGAGCGATGTACCCAAAAGAAGGGAAAAATACTCCACATAGTGTAAATCAGCAATGGCACTGGCAGGACTAGACTTGGGTCCAGTCCTGCCGGTGCCATTGCGTTGTACTGAGATGTCTTAACAAAAGCGCTTCTTTCTCTATGGACATGTGAGTGCTCCTTATTTTCTTTAATACATTTTTTTATGGCTGTTGATTTACATTATGTGGAGTATTTTCCCTTATTTGGATACATCGCTCCATGGTGAGATACATTTTCCTCCTCTTCCAGTACACCTTTGCTGAACCTATTGTGGCTTCAAGTCTCATCTGCAACATCAACTCAACATCACCTCCCGGTTGTATAGAGAAGAGGGCAGTGTGGAACGTTGTAAAAACTCCATAAATTAATTCTCATGGTTTGTAAACGTGGTAACTTTTGCGCAAATCAATCAATAAGCGCTGATTGCGATTTTTTTTACCACAAATATGTAGAAGTATATATATCGCCCAAAACTGATGAATACATTTGTTTTTTTAATATTTTTTTTTTGGATATTTATTATAGCAAAAAAATATTCTTTTTTAAAAATTGTTGCTCTTTTTTTGTTTATAGCGGTGATCAGAAATGACGCAGAGGTGATAAAATACCACCAAAAGAAAGCTCTGTTTGTGGAAAAAAGGATGCCAATTTTGTTTGGGTACAACGTCACACGTCCGCGCAATTGTCAGTTAAAGCCACGCAGTGCCGAATCGCAAAAAGTGCTCTGGTCCTAGAGTGGGAAATCCTTCCGGGGCTGAAGTGGTTAGTCTTCAATATTTTTCATAAATAAAATTTGTAAACCTTTTTAAAGTATGCCCATTCTTTCCAATCGTCCAATGCTCTTGGATAAGCTGTGAACCTTACAGAACAAGTCCAGTTAAATGAGGCCAACTATGCCTAGCTATACTATGACTTGTAAATATGAGAACTTTCACACTAAATGAAATACCCAACAGAGTTTCCAACCCTACAACACTCTTTCTAAAGCTTGAAACTACAAGTGCATGTCCACAAACTAATATCGGCACCATCTATTGGTTAATATAATGTATGAAGCTCGGTTGGCCACAACCATGGGTCAGGATTTACAAGGTTCACCTTTGGCCAAAAAATGTTGCTTTCTTGGCATTGGTACATGTTCCCTGTGGCACTGCCCGTCCTTCCCATTTCTCTTGATTAACAATAGCTTGCTTATTAGCCCTACAAATGGCAAGAAATGAATAACAAGATCTGCCCCACCTAGACTTCAATGGAGTTTTCAAAGTTTGTGATCTTCCAAATTTGAGCAAAATCCACCAAACCCAGGCACATTCACTCACCACTAATTAATATGAACGCTGTACTGGCATGTTCTATCACTCCTGTGAGGTCACGGGGTACCAGCATTGAATAACAGACTGCATAGTGTGTTTTTGTATATAGTATTCTATATGCATCTTGAGAAACTTCAGTTAACCTCCCTGGCGGGATGATTGTTTCAGATTTTTGGTGCTAAAAGCGGTACAATTATTTTGCATGGAAATTTGGCGTTTTATATTGTAGGCCTGTAATTCTTAGGAATAACTCACTTAAATCTGTCCAAAAAAGAGTCTAGTAGACATCCCGGGTATGATAACGTTTGAAACATGAAATCATAAATTATAATATAATAAATAACTATAAATAATTATCAGAAATAATAACGTAATAGTAATAAAATGTATTCAATAATGTAATCAAACCAAAAATGCAGAAATTTGCTCAGTTGCAGAATTGTCGCTGTCGTCACTTTCAGTGTCTGATGATAAATTTCCCCAAAAATCAGTACCACTCAATTCTGCAAATCATTCTTATTTACTATCGCTGTTTTCTAGCTGATAAAAAAACACTTTTGACGTAAAGGGACACTTTTTGGTTGCTATGGACATTCTCATGTTTCCAGGCAGAAAGAATGACATAAATAATATAAAAGTGCATACAGGGCACTGGGCAAAGCACTAGGGGCAAGGGGGATGTGAAATTATTTCATACAGTAATGTAATCTGTAAGGTTACAGTGTACTGTATGTACTGTGTGTTTCACTATTTGAATTTCCCGCCGGTCTCCGTCCCCGTGCGACGCGACACTCGCAGGGAACGGAGCCTGGCACACGGAGGCATTGGGCGGAGGGACATTGCTGGATCCATGGGGACAAGGTGAGTAGCGCTGCCTGGATCCAGCGATGCAATCCCGAGTGTGGCTCGGGGTTACCGCTAATGGTACTGAAATTCCACCCCGAGCCACACTCGGGATTACCGCCAGGGAGGTTAAAGCACAAAATTAAAGGAAATGTCCACTTTATGTGTGCATTTTGTTCTCCACCCTCAGAAATGTATTATTATTTAGCAGGCAGCAAAATCCCCGAACTGGGACGGCATGCGCTTGACCTTTCCTTGACTTCCATACTTTTAATAAGACTTCATTTGGATATCCTGTAAATCCCACAGAAGACAGATGAAGGGGAGGAGCACAGACAGAGAAGAGATGTTTATTGAGTTTGAAGAAATGAACGTCTTTCACACACTGACTGTCAGATGTACAGAAAATTGAGGCCGAATGAAAGCCACGTGAAAAAATAAAATGCTATTGTGGCAACCGGCAATGTAGTGCTATCCACCCACCTTCCAACCTTCCGAGATAGGAAAGAGGGACGACTTTTAGCACAGAATATTTAGGCAATAGACACACCCCTTGCACTTTCTCTGATCACATGGGTTATGACGAATTAACAATACCTAGGACAGGTTCAACAAGTGCCCAGGGAGACAATGAGGAACTTGGCCCCCTCTACCCAGGGCCGCTGATAAGGCAGTACAGCCAGCCCTCCTGTACTGGGCCCGGGCCCCATCAGTTCAAAAGGGGGGGGGGTGTCCAGGCACCTGCTGAGCAGGAGGGCCAGCTGTACTACCTTACTGCAGACACCGATCCTCTTCTGCCTCCCCCTGCAGCGCTGCCGGCTGCTCCTCCACTTCCTCCCTCCACCTGCAGGGGGATCACTTCTAGCATCTACACCCCCATCCCCCCCACATTTTTCTCGCAGCATTGCCAGCTTTCCTCCTCTACCCTCCCACTGGCAGCTGCTGCGGGCACACAA
The DNA here is from genome assembly GCA_018402905.1 of Glandirana rugosa. Lineage (NCBI taxonomy): Eukaryota > Metazoa > Chordata > Amphibia > Anura > Ranidae > Glandirana > Glandirana rugosa. Next base: position 1,289,269 of record BLSH010400950.1, on the reverse strand, counting down.
GATGATGTTTGAGTATGGAGAGTGGAGGAAGGGGGCGGTAAATATGTCATATAATAATGATATTAGTGTATTTTTGGCAAAATTTGATATTGTCTGGGGGTGGGGGAGCGGGGCCCTGTCAGGTAGGCAGTATGGGGCCCCATGATTTCTAACAGAAGCCCTGCCTCTACCCCCTGCTAATCAATCATCTAGAATGAGTGGGCCAGCCTAGGCCTGTTCTCTGCCACCTTGCTCCAGCTGCCCATGTGTTGGCATTGGAGTGTGAACTCTACTTGCTTTCTAACAGTTGGAAGGTGGTTGAGCATGCCCTGTGTGTTTTGGCACCCCCTCCCCACATGACAACATTGGGCCCAGGGTGGCTGCTCCTCCTGCCCCCCCCCCACCCTAATCCCTACCATAAAAAAAATTAAAGAATGAGATAGACATGTGCAATTCGTTTCGGTCCAAATGTAAATTTAGACATATTTTTGGCACCCTAAAGCCCATGTTGAGGGCATGTGGCCTGGTATAGTATGGATTTTGAGGGGACCCCAACGTCATTTAAAAAAAATAAATAGGCCTGGGTTTCCGCATAGAATCCATATAAATTGGGGGGGGGGGCGCTGTTTTTTTTCTTCTGAATTTTCTATTGCCGGCATTCTTTTACATTTGTCTACATTTCGTCTCTCAGTGGGGAAGCCCGCTGACAGCTGAGGAGTCATCAGTCGTTAAGGAAGCGGCGGCTGGCTTCCCGGGACCGCTCCCTAACAACCAGCTGTTCCTCACACAGAATTCGAATCAATCGATCATTTTTCGACCGATCTAAATTCAAATCATTCCGAAAGTGTGGAATTCATTAGAAAATCAATAAACTAAACAAAATCAAATGACACGAAAATAAAGGAATTCCGAAACGAATCAACTAAACTTGTAACATAACGAATCTGTCTGAAACGAAACACATTTTTCCGTTTTGCTCATGTCTACTGCAAGAATGATCTCTATATGTAAAACTTTTCGGATAGGTACCATGAATATCTCCTAAGCTTGCATGGCTTAGGAGATTTTCACTGTATACGCTTGCACCGACGTCATCGGCGCATGCGCACTGAAGAAACGGGCCGCTTGGTGCCTTTTCTAGACGGCCGCGCCGTTACCGGCTGCTCCCGTGCGCATGCATCCAATCACAGCGCTGGAGCCACGAAACCCGGAAGTAACTCCAGATGGAAGATGTCGGCCCTGTGCTCAAAGTGCCAACTCCGATACAGGGCTTTGCTCTAAGGTAAGCATTTCATAATGTGCTAGTATGCGATGCATACTAGCTCATTATACCTTTCTCTTGCAGGTTTTTTTTTTTTTTTTTACAAGTCTGACAACCTCTTTAACTGAGATATACCTATGTTATTGATGTATCAACATTATTGATATGTTATTGATGTATCAACATTATTGATATGTTATTGATGTATCAACATTATTGACAATCATTAAAAACAAACATTTTTTTTATTCATTTTGGATTCAATAAGGAAGGGTCATTTCCTGTCCCATAGAAAAATAACAAAACAGGAAATTAGAGGTACCCTAAATAGTCGAAAATTGTCAATAAATGAGTATTTTTATTTTTCATAGAAATTTATAATAATAAAAAGACCCATGAAAATCAATTCTTGATAGTATATCGATCATAGAAAAATCTTAACGTTAAACCTCCATACACGACCAAACCACTATTCAGCTTACCCATATACTGCCACAGATTAGATTGTATATATTGTTATATCATGGCAACATTTGTTTCCATGAGAATATGTAAATTCCTGTCATTTTTAGGAAGGCAACTTAATGAGTTTCCTAAGCTCAAGGTATAGGAGGGATGTATAATTTAAATACGGATAATATGTGCAAACCAGTCTTGCATTGCTGTGATGTCCTGCATGAGATTTCAGGATTTCAAAGAACATTCACATTTCTGTTTAAATTAAGCAAAAAACAAATGTTATTCGTCTATTTCCAGTGCTGGCCCAATATTTTTCATTGATTTAACATGGAAAAATACCTAATTTGTCCACCAGGTGGTGATAAGTATCATAGGAATTTTCTATGGCACTTAAACGCCATCTAATGGCCAAATGTGGAATATTCTGTGTTAAAGCATTTGTTACTCCAATGCTTCATATTTCTGATATGTGGCTGCTGTACCATGTACTTGCATGAGAAAGCATTTATTTCTTTTATTTCAGGTACTTATATAGCGCTGTCAATTTACACAGAGCTTTACATATATATTGTACATTCACATCAGTCACTACTCTCAAGGAGCTTACAATTTAAGGCCCCTACCTCACATTCATACATATACTAGGGCCAATTTAGACAGGATCTAATCTACCTACCAGCATGTCTTTGGAGTGTGGGAAGAAACCACGCAGGCAGAGGGAGAACAAGCAAACTCCAGGCAGGTAGTGTCGTGGTTGGGATTCGAACCAGCGACCCTTTTGCTGCCAGGCGAAAGTGCTAACCACTACACCAGTGTGCCACCCCAGTATCCAGTTCTCTTTTTATTGCTTCCTTTGCGTGAAATCCATGGTGTTCCTGCTAGTCCCCTTTCCCCTTGCTTTTCTATTAAAACTGACCACACTAAGCAGGAGAGCACACCATGGTCAGTTCTCTAGCTATGCTGGGAACTCAGTGTACTCTCCATCAATGATCAGACTTTTCCTGATACGCCCTCCACTGCACAGCCATTCACTGGGAAGCTCAGTGCACTGCTGCTTCTCCTCCCCCCAGCTCTTATGCAGCTGAGAACAGAGGGAATGTGATCACTTATAAAAAAGGGAGTAATGTTATTTATAATGTTATTTTATACCTATTAGCCATGTGCATGATGAAAAAAATGTGTTTTGTTTTGTTTAGATTGATCTAGTTATTTAGTTTCATTAAATTTGGTTGATTCATTCAATTTGTATTTGGAATTCTTTTTCGAATTTACCGATTTTTTTCCGACCCAAATCGATAAATTTTGCATCGGCCGAATTGAAAACTTTTTTTTTCTCGATTGTGGCAAAGTGAATAAACAAAAGAAAAATCTTTATCAATGATTCCAATGACTCTTTAACCACTTCAGCCCCGGAAGGATTTCCCACATTAGGAGCAGAGCACTTTTTGCGATTCGGCACTGCGTCGCTTTAACTGACAATTGCGCGGTCGTGCGGCGTTGTACCAAAACCAAATTTGCGTCCTTTTTTTCACACAAATAGATCTTTCTTTTGGTGGTATTTGATCACCTCTGCGGTTTTTATTTTTTGCGCTATAAACAAAAAAAGAGCAACAATTTTGAAAAAAAAAAAATATTTTTTACTTTTTGATATAATAAATATCCCCAAAAAAATATAAAAAACAAATGTATTCATTAGTTTTGGCCGATATATATACTTCTACATATTTGTGGTAAAAAAACGCAATCGGCATTTATTGATTGGTTTTGTGCAAAAGTTGCAGCGTTTACAAATCATGAGAATTAATTTATGATGTTTTTACAATTTGTTTTTCTTACTAGTAATGGCGGCGATCTGCGATTTTTATCGGGACTTTGATATTGCGGCAGACATGTCGGACATTTTTGACACTTTTTTGGGACCAATGACATTTATACATCGATCAGAAATGTAAATATCCACTGATTGCTGTATAAATGTCATTGGCAGTGAAGGGGTTAACCTGCAGGGGGCGATCTAGGGGTTAACTGTGTTCCCTAGGCGTGTTCTAACTGTGAGGGGGCTGGGGGGCCAGGGGCACCAGATCCCGGGGATCAGTAGATCTCTTAGATGCCGCCTGACAGAACGGGGAATTGGCGGTTCCCCGATATTCTTCTGTAGCAGGCGATCGCGAGTCGCCGGCGGACATCGACCACCCGACCCACGACCACAATCAGGGAGTGTGCGGCGGGCACGAAAGCGCACAGCCACCGATGCGCTCTCACCCCATAGCTGTGCGTGCGCCAATCGCCATTTATAAGCAGCGATTTGCGCTATACTGCCAGCTTGCAGCAGTTAAAGTCCGCAAGCCGGTCGGGAATCGGTTAAATCACCTTTGGCTTAACTAAAACAGCATTATTTGGAAACGGTCCTCCTATAACACCACACAGGGGTTGATTTCAGAAACACGTTTACAGTTTGAATTCAGCGTAAAATTTGATTCGAATTTCAATTTGAATTTCGGAAATTCGAACAAACTTCGTTTCGTTATTTAGAACATTCGGCGAACTTTGCTTATACTGTAATTCGGGTATTCGGATATATCCGAATAATGAAAAATTTGCCCGAATATTTATTCGGAACAAAACGAACCGCACATGTCTGACACCTATACACAAACGTTTTGCCTTTCATTTCTATTGAATTGGTTGTTTTACAAGGTGATTTTTCACAATCACTTAAATCACAACATTCGAACAGCATAGGGAATACGCTAATAACATTTGCTTTTCTTCTTTTTTTTTTTTTGCTCCATTCGCACGGAACGAATGCTCATGCACTCCTTTCATTGGCTGCAATTACATGCATTGTTTTTTATAAATGCTCCCCTATGTTACGTTCTTTTCAGGTGTCAGCATTTGAGGTTAGAATGAGGATAGGGAGTAGCCAATCAAAAAAGTATATTTTAATGTATTCTTTTCAGGTACAATACATGTGTGACATAAGACAGGGCTGGGATTGGTGGATTTCTGGCGTAGGGTGTGCAAAAAAACTGCATTTTTTATGGGGGGGGTTACGCATTTTTACATGAAATATTGCCATAAAATAATGACACAGCTAGTATAGGGCAAAGGTAAAACCAATGACCAAGGGGATTTCTCTTATCAGATAATTGTGGTGGTGGTAACTATTATATGCCAATAATTACATCTATAGATAAGACATTAATATTGCTTTTACCATTACATTTTACTATAATGTCAATGAATACTCTTAAACTAATCAATGCCCCATCTCATCTCAATTATTCTGGCTCACTTTTCCTCTATTGAAAGCTGACCTTCAGTATTGCACAGTTGTACAGGATCCTCTCCTGGACTGAAATGGCTTCCTCAGATTTCACCGCACACTGTGAGCTTCTCACAGTGTGCATTAGAAGCTGCAGAGAAGGAGACTGCCTAGGCATGCCCAGGCCTCCAGACAAAGTAATTTTATTTTTGCATAAGAGCAAGCCCACTGCTTGCATCAGGGCTCTTGACAGAAGGACTGAGGAGGGAGGGAGCTGTGATGATTTCAGGAAGCGAAGTACAGCCCCTCCCACCAGCCACGATCTCCCTGCATTGCAAAGAGAAGAACAGAGACCCAGTAATGGAATCACTGGGCCTAAAATAAGGTATGTAATGAAAACAGAAAAGTTGTAGCAAAAGTGGAGTTCCACCGTATTAAACGCATAGCTGCTGACTTTTAATAATTGGACCCTCACCTGTCCCTTGTTCCAGCGATGCAGCTGCCCACAGCGTCGCTCTTCTCCCCCTCCTCCTCTACGGCGCCGGCATCACAGGTGTGGGCATAGGGTTGCCACCTCATCCTTTTAAACCCGAACACATATTAATTACACAGGTTGTTCTGTGGCTGATTAAGGTTTTAATTAAACTCACTTGGTGCCTCATCTGCATTAAATCAGCCACAGAACCTGGGTAATTCATTTGTGTTCAGGTTTAAAGGGATGAGGTGGCAACCCTATGTGGGCACCCGGCTTTGGCTTCAAAGCTGGGCATGCACTGTGCATGCGCGAGTCGCACTGCCCTCTGTGAATGGCCGGTGCATCTTCTGGGACCTGTGACGTGTCCCAGAAGATTGCCGGGGGGGGGGTGAACTTCCTTCCGGTTCTGCGGCACCAGGAGATGAAGTGCCCCCAATTATGGCATGTCGGGGGGTCACCTTCCCTTAAAGCGGAAGTTCCACTTTTGGGTGGAACTTCACTTTAATAATTTAATTGGCACGTTGAAGGGGGAAAGGAACATATAAGTGGATACAACTTACAATTTAATTGATTCATAAGCTATCCTAGTTTTTTAACCACTTCAGCCCCGGAAGGATTTGCCCCCTTAATGACGGGGCCATTTTTTGCGATACGGCACTGCATTGCGTTAATTGACAATTGCGCGGTCGTGCGACATTGTGCACCAATAAAATTGGTGTCCTTTTTTCCCCACAAATAGCACTTTCTTTTGGTGGTATTTGATCACCTCTGCGGTTTTTATTTTCTGCCCTATAAACAAACAAAAAGCAACAATTTTTTTACTTTCTGCTATAATACATATCCAAAAAAATATATAAAAAAACAAATTTATTCATAATTTTAGGCTGATATATATTCTTCTACATATTTGTTGTAAATAAAATCGCAATAAGCGTATATTGATTGGGTTGCGCAAAAGTTATCGCATCTACAAAATAGGGGATAGACTTATGGCATTTTTATTATTATTATTTTTTTACCGATAATGGCAGTGATCTGCATTTTTTTATCGGGACTGGGACATTGCGGCGGACAGATCGGACACTTTTGACACTTTTTGAGGGCCAGTGACATTATTACATTGATCAATGCTATAAAAATGCATTGATCAATGTATAAATGACATTGGCAGGGAAGGGGTTAACACTAGGGGGCGATCAAGAGGTTAACTATGTTCCCTGGGTGTGTTCTAACTGTAGGGGGGAGGGGCTGGCAGGGACAGGACAGAGATCACTGTTCCCGATCACTGGGAACAATAGATTACTGTCATGTCATCCGCCTTGTTTACATTGGCAGATCTCCGTTCTGCCTCTGTAGAAGACGATCAGGTGTCAGGCGATTCGCGCAGGAGAGCCAGCGGCGGATGGTCCGCAGGCGGTTAAGCAAGAGCTAGAGCCCCTTAACTCCTTCGCGCCTAAGGGTAAAAGAGATTGAAATGCCTAAGCACAATATTTTGAAACTTTGACGTGTTAGTAAAACCGTAGATATCATCACAATTACTTTGTGCATCCAGGTGGACTATACCGCGTTTTTATTCAGGACAAATTGGGCTTTTATTTGGTGGTAAATGGTAATGGATATCTTCTGATTTTTTTTTTTTTTATCAAAGGAAAACTGGCCCAAAATAGTAAAAAAAATATATATATATTTTTTTTAATTTAGCTGTATATTTCTTGCTCCTACCAAAACCTACCACCAGATAACAACCCAAATTAAATTCTCTTGCTCCTGACAATCGCAGCAATACCACATGCTTGTATGTTGTTTGGTATTTTGTCTTTCTTTTATCCTACCTAAAACACACTGACACTAATACTAAAAAAAACCCACAAAAATCCTGTAAAAAAAAAAAAAAAATTGACCCTGACCTTGACCTTTGATCCAAACACTAACCCTGGCACTGACCTAGATAAAACCTTGATCTAGGTGTTTTTTTTATTATTATTATCATTATTATTTATTTTTTTATACACACTTTTTATTTTCTCTGCAAGTAGAGAGAAATGTATACTAAGTACCTCTCTCCTCCATTCACAGAGAAAGAAAACACGTGGGGTGGGCTTCTCAGGGTCTGATCACTGTGATAGGAAGGAAAGGGTGACCCCTGGAAGTCGCACATCTAAAGTGTCCTGCTACCATGAATGGAGTGGCAACCTCAGTCTTGGCCCCTGACCAGGCCACGTACCCAACGCGTTTCACTCCGCCGCCTGGAGCTTAGTCATGGAGATGTCAGGACTCTAGCAGCAGCTGCGGATGCACTGTTTACATGCCCACTCCCTATCGAGCCTGAGTGGCACACATGCTTTTCCCAGGTCACCGTGATCACTGTGATGGCCAGTCAGAGGCTTATACAGCGATCAGGTGGTCCAGAGTCAGGAGATCCGGGTCTCAAAAGTTATTACAGGGCCCGGGGCTTTCCATGAGACCCAGGTCTCTATGCGGCGCACTCCCAGCACAAAGGGAGTTACGCAATTATGCTGCCCCACGGAAAACATCCCAGTCCAGTGAGGCCACATATTTGGGTACGGCCGGCGTGAGAGGGTTAAAGTGGTTGCAAACCCTTACATATACCCACTGAAGTGCCTGGCCTTAGTTGATACAAAGAGATCCTACACATTGTACTTGTTTCTTTGCAGTCCTCTCTTCTCTATATCTGTTCAAAGTCCAGAATTTATACAGCTTGTCTGAGATGTCAGAAAGCAGGGGGCAGAGAGCTGAAAAGACACATTGCACATCTCAGTGAGGAGAGGTCTGAAAGTTGATTGGAGGGAAGGGACACACCTCCCTTCACACTACACACAGAAACAGAGCTAAGGCTGTCAATCACAGGCTGTGTGCTGGAGCTCCCTCCCCTGTCACCTTTTTTCTCCTGGACATTTATGAAAATAACCCAAACCTAATCAAAAAGGGGTCTGCCAACATCCCATTCAAGTAGTAGCGTAAAAGGTACTCCCCCAGTACATATAGCAGGACTTTAAAGGCAGTACAATGACATTATAAAAAATACATTTTATTCCAGAAACAGGAAAAACACAGAATTACAAACATGTGTCAAATCACATATATTGATAAAATCATCAAGACCAAAGTTGTTACATTCCAGAGCTGGTACATGAAAGACCTTATTTTACATAAAAAATATTACAGTAACATGACGGAAATTTCAGGACGATATACATGACCCCCTCATGGAAAATGCGATGATGAACTTACCCTACAACCGTCTGGGGAAAAACTAATCCAAACCCAATAAAAGTATTTACAGGTCCTCTTTTTTCCACTGTCCCCTCCCTCGAGGTCGTGTGTCGGACACTAACTGTCGGAATCGAGACAAAGACACACATCACACTTCCCTCCACACAGGGAAGGGAGGTTAGTTGAAAGTCTGGAGAGGAGTGACTCTACACGTTACACAGAAA
>BLSH010400950.1:1252723-1280362 GCA_018402905.1 Glandirana rugosa | reverse complement strand
GGTCTGCAGAGCCCCCAGACAGGTGGATTGGGGGTTGTTAATCAGCTGTGGTGCTTGGCTTACTGATTCCACCAACTTTTTTCCTCTGGGGAGTGTTTCTTTTGCGTTTTCGCGGGCCCCGGGTGTAGCAAGATGGCCGCCGCGGGTGTAATAGGTAGGCCGCGGTGAAGCCGGGGACTCGCGTGCCGGTCCCGCGGGCGGGATAACGCCGCCGGGTCTTTTTGAGCCTATTCGTGGCTCTTTTTTGAGAGAGCAGGAGAGAGTGTGCCCGAGCGGATTATATTGGGCAGTGTGATGAAGCCACTGGTAGCCGCAGGTGTGAGGATAGCGGCTCAGTCCTATGGGGCCTGTAGAGTGGCAGCCTGCGGGTGGTAGCAGGCTACCGCCGGTGGGAGAGGACGCTGCTAACTGTGGGGAAGAGGCAATAGAGGGTTTATTACCTCAGATCTTTTGGATCTGCAGCAGGATGGCAGAGGATTCCTTTGTTAGGATCAGGAGCTCTGTCTTCATGCGTCTTTCTCCCTCGGTGCCAGGCCACGCCCCCTCTCAAATCACATATATTGATAAAATCATCAAGACCAAAGTTGTTACATTCCAGAGCTGGTACATGAAAGCGGTGTGGTTCATGTGTAGAGATGGAATCCTGATGGGTAAAGGTCCGACATGATTCGGGATGGACTACCCTTCTTCAGGGGCCAATTAGTAACCCATGTACATATTCCCACACCAGAAGTAGAGGTCATACCGCATATCCAGAGCCACCTCTGAAGGGATGAGAGAGGAACAGAATCCCCATGTGATGTTAGGAGAGCAGGGAACAGGGAGACCCCCACCCGTCAGGGCCACCCCGAGGGTTCCGGGTACCACAAGGGCCCCCTGTATAAGGCAAAGCCGAAAAGCAGGAGAGACCCTCTATTGGACTGACACCACAAAGCCTGTGGGTGGATGGGTGATAGCGTGGTCCGAGCTGCTGCAGATGGCTTTTTTCTCCTGGTGTCCTTGTCAGAAGTGACTCAGGCTGATAGCAGAGGTACAAGGCAACCAACAGAAATGACACTCTGGGTTGAGACAAGTACACACTATAGAGCAAACTTTCTCAACCTTTTCAACACCGTGGAACCTTTGAAATAATTCTCTGGTCTCGGGAACCCCTGCTAAAAATTTAAAATCTACAACTCCTGATACATTAGTGTGATGGTCAATGGGAAGAATGTTCCTTACACTTGTGGTCATTGGGAAGAATTACCCCCTTACAGATAGCTAAAAAGACTAATGATGCCATTGGGAATTTATCTGAGAGGTAGAAATTTCTCATTGCTCAAGGAACCCCTTGCAACCTCTGGAGGAACCCTAGGGTTCCACGAACCCTGGCTGAGAAACCCTCAGGGACACGCTTTGTTCATATATCATGTCTGAGGTTTACAAGCAAAAACTCTATGATTAAGCTCCACGAGGGGGCAAAACATGCCAGAGAGAGAAATGGGTTGGAGACAGAGTGTTGGTGTCCATGCTGGAAATTAAACAATATTTTGTTTTGGGTCCAAGTACTTTGAATGGATTTGCTTATAGTGATAACAGTGGCAAACCTAAGTAATATGTGTTGAAATGGCAAAGTGTGGTCTCCACCAGAAGCTCTTGTAGCAGGATGACAACAAAAGACCACAACTGGAAGACATGGACAGAGTGTTGTCCCCATATAACAGGAAGTATCTGAACAGGGGCCTCCAAGGCAGAATCACCAGGGATTATTTGAATAAAAGCTGCAGTGTAAATTAAAAAGGGTTGAAAATGACTCGTGAAATGTAATATTTAACGCTTATATGAGATTGTAATGATTAGGTTTACCAATGCTAGAATGCTTTTTTTTTTTGTCTGCCAGATTCACCAAAGGAAGGTACAAGGTTTAATTACACCATGCTTCATAGCACTGTGCATCTGGTTAGGTGGGGATCTTTTAATGAAGTAGAAATGCTGTACAAATGGAAAGGCTTCAATGGATATCGAAGGAAGTCAAACTTCTGTTTCTACCAAGAACATTATCTGGAAACTAAACGCAGTACTCCGAGATTAATATGATAAAAAAGAGAGCGTCAGAAGATCACACCAGATATAATCAAAACAATATACATATTCCCGTTCTTGATTTTATTTAATTTCATAAGAGCATACAGTTTTTCATCTTTAAAAGCTCAACTAAACCACAGTGAACCATCCAAGAGGCACCTTCGGGAACCCATATGATAAAAGGGAACAGCATGACCCTAGAGCTAGCTTTGTAGTGGGCTTCAAGCTTAAATTCAAAGCTGGTCTCATCGTGGTGGCTTGAGGCAGGAGCATTTTTGAGAGATTGGTTACAGCTCCCTTGGTTCTTCCAAAGCCAACATCAAAAAAACATTCATATCTTTTCAATCTTCAGAAGCCAGGAAACAAACAATAAATGAGAGTGAGGAAATGAAACCGAGTATATTTGTCAAAAAAAGTCATCTAGAGTTTGGCAAACAATAGTGCCCTTCACGGTTAGCCAGCAGATGAATTTAAGCATAGTTGATGGGATTGTCCCAACGTGGGTACCATCTGCCCACTTTGTACTTTCCTACCAGCTGTTTCGGAACAAGGGACTGAAATGTTCTGCCCAGCCGATACAATAGAGATGCCCCTTCCATTGCAAAAGTAATAGTAAAAAAAAAAAAAAAACAACTAAAAGCACAGTTATATGTCCAGGAGGACCTCTGGGATAACTATTTAGAGAAGGTGACCCTGGATCAGGCTTTGTAGTGGTCTTCAAACAGAGTGTCATCGACTCCCTTACATCCTTCAAAGCCTCAATCAAACCACAGATCTCCTTCTACTTTTGACAAGCCCGGAAACTACCAATAAAGTGAATAAATACAAAAATGAGTTTATTTGCCATGAGGAAAGTCATCAACAACTTGGCTGACGTAAATGCTTTTTTCAGATAGCCAATGGATGAGTCAGTCCCGATGGGTTGCCCTAAAGGGGTCACCACTGTTCCATTTTAAAAACACAATTTTCTTTAAACAAGTCAGCATCAGCTTGGAGCAGTTGTCTAAAGAAGGTACCATGTGACTCTAAATCAAGATTTATAATGGTCCTTGAGCTAAATTCAAAGCAAATGTCGTCTTGCAGAGAGGCAGGACAATTCTTTCGAGATTCTACAGCCTCTTCCAGAGTCATCAGTAGAATCAACATATCCCTTTGCCTTTTGGAAACCAGGTAAAAAAGGCTGGAACATTTAGAATGAATATAGTTGTGGCAAAAGTAAATCAATAACTGTTGGACCCTCGTAACTGCCTTTTTGCAGAGACTGAATGTGTGATGCCTTTGAGTACAGTCATTGGGTTTAGTCAACAAAGGAAGCATTACTCTACTTCCACTTTAGTACGAAAGTACATATCCATTTAAACTCAAGGTACGTCATAGAACTAATATGAGTACAATATCCTACTTTGTGTACTAAGCGTAACTCCAGACAGACATTTATACAATATGTATAAAGTGGAGAAGAATAAGAACTCGGGATTTTATTGCAATTTTGTCCAATTTGTCAAATTTTGCTGTTGTATTCGTGTTCCCCTGGCTCCTGTATTTTCTAAAAGGGCCACAGGCAGAAATAAAAATTATATAAAAGTGTAAAATTTTAAGAAGTAGACTAGGCAATCTTTTTTTTTTTAACTATGAATGGAATAGGAAAGTGGGGAAGAGTATGAACTCCTGTTGGGTTTTTAATATCAGATCGCTGTTAGAGAGAGTTCCCTTTGCTTCCTGTTCTGTGACAATCATTCCACCAAGTAGGAAACATCATAGACAAAAATAAATATTTTTTTTTTTTTAAATAGATTAGGAGAAGGCTAAACCTTTTTGTTGCTATCTGTTGTTCTTACCTCCTGTTTGCGAGGGGAAATTTCTCTAAATGAGTGGTCTCCAAACGGTGGTCCACAGGCTGAATGTGGCCATTTTGCTTGCTCTTATTTGACCCTTGGGGCACAGTCCCATTCATTGATATGAGGCACTATTCCTCTAACTGATACAAGGCATTATTCCCTTCACTGACACCAATGATGGGACATTTATTCCTTCCACTGACACCAATGATGGGGCACTATTCCCCCACTGACACCAATGATGAGGCTTTATTCCTCCTACTGAAACCAATGATAGGGCACTATTCCTCCCACTGACACTGAAACCATGTACAGTATATCTATCCCATATTTAGTATATTACTTATTATCTGTATGCAATGTATAATGCTATTTTCTTTGCTGATTAGAGCTTGATACCCCACTTGTTATGGTCCTAAAGAAGCTATGCATTATGCAAAACGTGTCAACTGTTGGATTGGACCTACACACCTCCACCTACATTGTATAGGTTATTGTATATAAGTGGTACTAATTTTGTCCGTTTGGGGTACATTTTTGTCCCAGACCCGTATGTGGAGTTCTGAGGACTATTTTTTTTTTTTAATGTACACATTACTGTTTTTACTATAAATTATTATTATTATTATTATACAGGATTTATATAGTGCCAAGAGTTTATGCATCGCTTTACAACTGGAGGGTAGACAGTAGTTACAGTCGGAATCAGAGGTCCCTGCTCGTTTCATGTGGGTGCCAAAAAAGTCCAACATTGTGGTAGGATACATTCCTGCAATGTTTTTGTCCGACTAACACCAATGATGGGACACTATTCCTCCCTCTGACACCAACAATGGGGCACTGCTTCTCCCACTGACACCACTGATGGGACATTATTCCTTCCACTAATACCAATGATGGGCCACTATTCCTTCTCTTGCTGACCACAGGAGCTAAAACATTTTTTTATACTCCTACTACCCACCAAACCTACAATATTTTCTACTCCTACTTGCCACAGTCCAGCCCCCTATAGTCTGAAGGACAGTAAACCAGTCCTTTGTTTATAAAAGTTTGGAGAACCCAGCTCTGAAGGCATCCAGGATTCCTATTTCTCCTACAATTTATCCAAAGCTGAAAAAATACATTTGGCCTGGGATTACACTTTAACCCCTCCCTATTCCTTCCAAAGTTAAAAATAAAATTTAGAAATTTGTTTGAGTTCCATTTCAAGCTTAATGCAAGGCAAATGTAATCTAAATAGCTACATTGCAAGGTAGGAGAATGTTTGGAATGAGTGTCTACTGCTTGATCAGTTCTTTGGAAGCCAGCATTGAAACCATCTACATTCCTTTCCTCATTGAAAGCCAAACAATGAGCAAAACACATAAAAAAAATAACACTATATTTGTCTTAGGAGGACGTCAACAATGACTTGGCCGGGATCGCCGCCTTTCTCGTCTGACCAATAGAAGGATTTGAGCACCGCTGGTGGGTTGTCCAGAAGTGGTCACCTTGGGCCTCTTTTCTACTATCTCACCAGCTGTTCCAAACACGAGGGACTGAAACGGCCTACCCTGACATTACGATGGAGGAGTTAGTGCCGTTGCCTTACGTCTGTTCAAGCTTAAAATAGGTCCAGAGAGAATACTTCCATCCAAGACTTCCATTTTCATGCCCGGACATTGGCCAATTTCAGTTCACGAGCCGCAGAAAGCCCATACAATACCAAATGGTCACTAGAGGTATACTCCCAAATTACATTATATATTCTCTACTTTTTCCTGGATGGACTCCCAGAACCTTTAAAATATTCAGCTTTCCTAAACAATAACGGAATTTAAACCTACGCAGGATATGGACTTAAAATAATCCCGGCGGTGTTGGCGGAATTCAGATCAATGTCTAATGTTTTTCTCTTTTTTTTTTTTTCAAAAGAAGAAATTCTTACAACCACTTAAGTTATTCTATATTTCATGAGTTGAGCTGAAGTTTTCCCGTTGAGCCGCTAACACGTATGGAAAGGCTAAGCCGAATGTAGCGTTGAAGTCATCTAAGGGACTCCCCCTCGGGTGTCAAGGAATTGCATTTACAACTGCCCCCCGCCTGCCTTGTCACATAAAAAGTGACATGTTCTTTTCACTTTCACATTTCGGGTGTGAATTAAATCCTTGCTGTCCTTTCTGTTCTCAAGGAGAAAGCCTGGTACGGCCATCAAAAGGACTGCCTAATTTGGCGCTACAAGCTCAGCGAGAGGTTTCAGCACAAAGCTGCACGAGGTGTTAGTGTCACGCGTAAAGTAAAAAGAGAACATGCTAATAAAGCCCCACAGCAAGAAGGAGGCGAAGGCAAGGCCAACTGGTGTGATCCAAGCCTAAAGGGTATGTCAAGGCAAAAATATAAAAAAAATTTGTTTTTCTCTGCAATACATGTACATTTCCCCATGTTTTATCCCCTTAAGCATGCTGCAAGTACAACAAATTAACTGTTTATGTGCCAGAAATATAGTATGCTTCTACCTTCCTCTTTGGCTCTTAATTGCAAAGCAGGGGGCATAAGCCCTGCCTACTTCATTTCTGGTGCATTACAAAGAACACATACCTCTCATCATCTCCCTCCCCCATCCTTAAAAGAGTATTTTATTCCCCCCTATTATACTTACCTAGGTGGATGCTGCATCTGTCCCCCTTCTACACTGAGAACCGAGCGATTGAACACCGCCGATCCCTCGGTTCTCACAGCTCCCCTGACTGCCAATCAGCAGCGCAGTGGCCGTCTCAGGCTCTCAGCGGCTCGTGTCCGGCCAGGCACTTGGCGGATCCAGACTTCGAAGTCTGGAAGACACGGTGCCTGGACGGACATCAGTGATGTCAGCAGAGAGCGGACTTCAATGCAAAATGAATTGCAATCCTGTGATCCATAGGAGAAGCCCAGCCAAACGAGCTTTGGCTGGATTTCTCCTTTAACTTTCTCCCCTCATAGGGCACATGCAAAGAACACAAGAAATGATTATACTTGTACCACTATTATACTTACTGTCTCAGATTTGCTAGGACAGTACTGCCTTTTAGTTAGTTGCCCTGTAGCGGGCTATGTCCCGGGCTGTGTCCCAGCATCATGGCGCGTGGCTTGCTGAGGGTTACTGTGCAGTAGCAGTGAGTTGGTGCTCAGTATTTCTGCTGTTGACTTGGTCAGTGTGTAAGGATGGGACAAGGTACATTCTGGGGCTGGGTGGATGTGACCCTGCATCAGTCATGGCTGTTGCTAGCATTGGGCACCAGGGGGAACCCACAGGAGATGGGCGCTAACAAAGGTTTTATTCAACCACGATGGCTACGTCCTAGGATCATAGTGCAAGGCTTGCTGAGGGTTATTTTTCAGTAATGCTGAGCTGGTGTTCAGTTTTTATTTTATTGGATTGAGCAGTGCTGGAGAAGGATGGCACACGGTGCCTTCTGGGACCCTACATCTGCCATGGCGTTGCTAGCATTGAACAACTGGAGTACCCCACAAGAGATGGTCCCTATCTATACTCTCCTTTTTTTAGTGTTCTTTTTTTTCACAACACAAAGCTGAACTCCAAGCAAACAGCTAAAAAGCAATTCCAGACAGTGTGGTCAATTACCTTACTTTTCTTGGTTTCACTTAAAAGTTTGGTTGCTCTCAAGCCATGAAGCTTGGTCATCAACCAACCCCTTGCTTTGGCAGAGAGGTATATATAAGTGTGAATATCTAATGTTATAGCATAGAGAAAGAATTGCCAATGCATGGGAGCACCCCAAATTTGACAGAATATGCAGGACTCTGAGGCTGGCAAGAATGGAGTGAAGAACTACTGCAGCTAGTCCTCGCCAAAGGATTCCTCAATGAATAGTCCTATTCTTAAGCCCAAGGGTTGGTTTGGTATAGTTCTGTAGGGAGTCACTATGTGTCTCCAAAACCCATGGTATTATTGTTAGATCCCAGTGTAAGGTCACCTTCATGGGTGGCTCCTCCTGTATGACTACTGGACAGTAGGCACTTCTACTCCCGTACTATAAGGATTGGTCTCTGGGTAGTGAGGGTCTGTGCGGTAGAGGCCCTCTAGTGTCATGAAGAGTATTGAGAACAACTTTTCTCTGGAACCTTCAGAATCGGCCTGCCCTGTAGGCTTGGATAGCCTAGTGGGCATTCCTCTCCAGAGGAATGTGGGAACTGCCTTAAGTAAGACAATCTCTTTTCAACTCCTCTTTTGATAGTCGGACTGGGACACTCTCCGTTATATGGAGCAGGTAAAGGTCTCTCTTCCCCCCCCAAAGACCATTTGTAACTGTTCCATTAAGCATGTGCTGAGTTTACGCAGAATGACTAATGTTATGTCCATCTAGTTCAACCAATAAAAAAAAGAAAAAATATATATAACCATACAATTCTATATACACAATCCTTCACCCACAGTTGATCCAGAGGAAGGCAAAGCAACCCAGCAAAGCCAATGATCCAATTTGCTATAGCGGGGGAAAAAAATCCCTTCCTGATCCCCCAAGAGGCAATCAGATTTTCCCTGGATCAACCTTACCTATAAATGTTAGTACCCAGTTATGTTATGTACATTAAGGAAAGAACCCCGGCCTTTTTGAAAGCAATCTACTGTGCTGGCCAGAACCACCTCTGGGGGAAGTCTATTCCACATTTTCACAGCTGTAACTGTGAAGAAACCTTTCCGTATTTGGAGATTAAATCTTCTTTTTCTTTGGACGTAAAGAGTACCATTGTCAACCATTACTACATGAAGTTGTCACCATTATAGAGGAACTGTCTGTATCCTTTTTTCTTACATGTAGGTAGGGAATTACTCTTGGGCATAGTCTTGTGTCTAGGCACAGAGCAGATCATGACCTGCAGGTTAAAGAGAGCTTAAGTCAGGCCACCCATGCGTGAAGTGTGTTTTAGCCACAATAGTCAAGCAGCCATGGAGGTTACCCCAATCAAATAATAGAAAAAGATAAAGTGTTACTAAACCCAGTAATATGAAAATAGTTCATCTGCTCCCCCCCCCCCCCCCAAAGTGCCTATATACATTTTTGGCTGATCTGTATACCATAGCCACATGATAAACTGCAGGGTCTGCCCAGTGCTGAGTGTTTAGGTAGGAGGGGCTTTTTACTATAACCTGTATACACGCCCACATATGTGATGTCAATATCATGTGACCTGGCTAGCTCTGAGAACAAGGAAATGCTCTCTCCAGCAATAGAGACCAAACTGAGCATGTGCATGAGGACTACCCTCACTGTGTCATATCTAGCCTTACCAAGAGAGACAGTGCAGGAGGGAAGGATCTGTCCATATAGGATCAAAGAGCCTTTTTACACAATGCAGAGGATTGACCCCTTAAGTTCCACAGTAAGTATAACAAGCATGCTATTCTGCACATATAGACATATTTTACTGTTGTGGGTTTAGTAACACTTTAACTGCCTGTGTGTGTAACTGCTACACAATACAAAGACATATAAGAATCTAGAAGGTCACTCAAATCCTACCAGGTCCCCCCCAATAGCCATCACTTCTAGATGGAGCTGCCCTTTAAATACATGTTTACTTGGTGCTGGAAACCAACATGCGTAACAACAGCCAAACAGTTTCCTAGCAGAACGCCCGAACTGCAGTAACTTTGCTAAGTAGTTTATGTGTTTAACTTTTCACCTTTGGGAACTTCTGCCATAGAGCAGAGTCGGTCTGATTAGCGCAGTCCTCCTTTAGCCTGTTTGCACAAGCACAAGTCTTGTCGAATTATCGCTAAGTGAAAACTAATTAGCAATCGGTGGCCAACACAGATCTAGCTGTGGGCCCGGAGAGGAGGCTGTCTGCTCTTCAGACTAAACACTGCGACCCCACTAGGCTGTTCCCTTCGGGAGCTCCTCAGCCTTGGTCTGTCGACACACATCCCGTTGTTCCTAATTAACCTCTAGAGCACTTTTCTCGTTTCTGTTTATTTTTTTCCCATTATTGCAGTTGGCGTTTCCCCTTCTCTTCGTTACTCAAACATGCACACATTTCAGGCAACAAGAGGATAATGCTATCAAAGTAGGACACGTTTAAAGAGGATCTGTCACTTTGGATAGATTTGTATACTAAACTTGCCAAAAAAAAAAAAAATCTGCCATTTTCACAGCTAGCTAATTCTTTCTTATAAAAAAAAGTTGGCTTTTAGCTTAGGGTTTGGCCTGCGGAAGGGTAAGTATGCAGTGTTTTTTAATCTTAGCTTAAATGCAAGCCTGAAGAGCATTACATTGTGCAAGAATTTGCAAAGGATTTAAAAAGCACCAAACAGCTTTCTGGAGGCTGACCTGAAAAGAGTGTTGAAAAGTATCTAGCCTGGTTCCTTTGGTTCCTTTATGCTCTTAAATGTGGTTATATGTACATAGCGGTTGGTGGTCACATATATGGTTGGTGGTTACAGGTACATAAGGGTTGGTGGCCACTTATATAGTTGATAGTTACAGGTACATAGGGGTTGGTGGCCACATACATAGCTGGTGGTTACGTGTACATAGGGGTTGGTGGCCACATACATAGCTGGGGGGTTGGTGGTCACATATCTGGTTGGTGGTTACAGGTACATAAGGGTTGGTGGCCACTTATATAGTTGATAGTTACAGGTACATAGGGGTTGGTGGCCACATACATAGCTGGTGGTTACGTGTACATAAGGATTGGTGGCCACATACATAGCTGGTGGTTACGTGTATATAGGGGTTGGTGGCCACATACATAGCCGATGGTTATGTGTATATAGGGGTTGGTGGTCACATATATAGTTGGTGGTTACATGTACATAGGGGTTGGTGGTCATGTATATAGCTGGTGGTAATATGTACATAGGGGTTGGTGGTCACATATATTCATGTCGGTTACGTGTATATAGGGGTTGGTGGTTACATATATAGATGGTGGTTACATGTATGTAAATAGGGGTTGGTGGTTACATATATAGATGGTGGTTACATGTATGTAAATAGGGGTTGGTGGTCATGTATATAGCTGGTGGTTCTATGTACATAGGTGTTGGTGGTCACATGCATAGTTGGTGATTAAATGTACATAGTGCTGGGGGTAAAAAAAATATATAGTTGATGGTTACAACTGGATGGACTTTTTTTTAAACCAGACAAACTATGTAACTATGTAACATGCACATAGGGGTTGGTGGTTATATGTACATAAGGGTTGGTGGTCACATATATAGCTGGTGGCTACAAGTACATAAAGGTTGGTGGTCACATGTATAGTTGGTGGTTACGTGTACATAGGGGTGGGGGTGAATAAATATATATATGCAAGCCTGAAGCGCATTACGTACTGCAAGAATTTACAAAGGATTTAAATGGCACCAAACAGCTTTCTAGAGGCTGACCTGAAATGAGTTGAAAAGTAACTAGCCTGGCTCCCTTGTACTCTTAAATTGGGAAGACGTATAGTTGGTGGTTATATGTACATAGCGGTTGGTGGTCACATATATAGTTGGTGGTTTCAGGTGCAGTAGGGTTGGTGGCCACTTATATAGTTGATAGTTACAAGTACATAGGGATCGGGGGCCACATACATAGCTGGTGGTTACATGTACATAGGGGTTGGCGGTTACATATATAGTTGGTGGTTACTTCTACATAGGGGTTGGTGGTCACATGTATAGTTAATGGTTACATCTACATAGTGGTTGGTGGTCGCATATACAGTTGGTGGCTAAATAGGGGTTGGTGGTCTGGTATATAGTTGGTGGTTACATCTACATAGTGGTTGGTGGTCGCATATACAGTTGGTGGCTACATAGGGGTTGGTGGTCTGGTATATAGTTGGTGGTTACATCTATATAGTGGTTGGTGGTCACATATACAGTTGGTGGCTACATAGGGGTTGGTGGTCTGGTATATAGTTGGTGGTTACATCTACATAGTGGTTGGTGGTCACATATGCAGTTGGTGGTTACATAGGGGTTGGTGATCAGCTATATAGTTGGTGGTTACATGTACATAGTGATTGGTGGTCTCATATACAGTTGGTGGTTACATCAGGGTTGGTGGACAGCTATATAGTTGGTGGTTACATAGGGGTTGGTGGTCTGGTATATAGTTGGTGGTTACATGTACATAGTGATTGGTGGTCACATATGCAGTTGGTGGTTACATAGGGGTTGGAGGTCAGGTATATAGTTGGTGGTTACATGTACATAGCGATTGGTGGTCACATATACAGTTGGTGGTTACATAGGGATTGGAGGTCAGGTATATAGTTGGTGGTTACATGTACATAGTGATTGGTGGTCTCATATACAGTTGGTGGTTACATCGGGGTTGGTGGACAGCTATATAGTTGGTGGTTACATAGGGGTTGGTGGTCTGGTATATAGTTGGTGGTTACATGTACATAGTGATTGGTGGTCACATATGCAGTTGGTGGTTACATAGGGGTTGGAGGTCAGGTATATAGTTGGTGGTTACATGTACATAGCGATTGGTGGTCACATATACAGTTGGTGGTTACATAGGGATTGGAGGTCAGGTATATAGTTGGTGGTTACATGTACATAGTGATTGGTGGTCTCATATACAGTTGGTGGTTACATCGGGGTTGGTGGACAGCTATATAGTTGGTGGTTACATAGGGGTTGGTGGTCTGGTATATAGTTGGTGGTTACATGTACATAGTGATTGGTGGTCACATATGCAGTTGGTGGTTACATAGGGGTTGGAGGTCAGGTATATAGTTGGTGGTTACATGTACATAGCGATTGGTGGTCACATATACAGTTGGTGGTTACATAGGGGTTGGAGGTCAGGTATATAGTTGGTGGTTACATGTACATAGTGATTGGTGGTCACATATGCAGTTGGTGGTTACATAGGGGTTGGTGGTCAGGTATATAGTTGGTGGTTACATGTACATAGTGATTGGTGGTCACATATACAGTTGGTGGCTACATAGGGGTTGGTGGTCTGGTATATAGTTGGTGGTTACATGTACATAGTGATTGGTGGTCACATATGCAGTTGGTGGTTACATAGGGGTTGGTGGTCAGCTATATAATTGTTGGCTACATGTACATAGCGATTGGTTGTCACATATGCAGTTGGTGGTTACATAGGGGTTGGTGGTCAGCTATATAGTTGTTGGTTACATGTACATAGTGATTGGTGGTCACATATGCAGTTGGTGGTTACATAGGGGTTGGTGGTCACATACAGTTGGCAGTTACATGTGCATAGTGGTTTATAAATCTGTTTATAAAATAGAATCATAAAATACTGAACAACAACCAAGTTCACATGTGATTAACCTCTTTTTGCTGTGACAGCAGGAAAGTAAGCCTTAACATGTGCAACCACTTAATTGGGAAGTTGCTCAAACTCAAAATGGTGCATGCACCAAAAACACAATATAATATTGCTTTAAAACACATGGTGGCATCCATATTTGCTCATTACATATGCAGACTATGCTTCCTCCTTAATAAAAAACACAGTGATTATTCTTTCCTCCTCCCTCCCTCAGTGCTGTCGGATCATATTGCTTAGAAGTCACTCATTGGGAGTGGCATACAGAACATTGCGGATAACTTATGAATTAGGTAAGTATAAGAAAAAAAAACCACAACCACAACAACAACAAAATACTACTTTTGTATGAGCTTCCCAATGCCGGCTCAAACTCTGTACTAACTGAAAACCTTGCATTAGTTCCCCTTTAAATCATCTGCTCAGCTTTTTTATTTCAGTGTTTTCCCAGCAGGATATCTCGAGCCATGTGTGGAATAAAAAATATAATAAGTGTAATTGACTTTAGCCTACACCTGCTCATAAATAAATGTATAAGTGGGGAAATAGGCGCACGGTTTAAGCAGAGCAGGCTTGCGGAAAAAACAAGATCATTCCCTTTATTGTTCAACCTTTCCATCTTATTTAACCCCTCACATAACAGACTCTTAGTGCTGGGCCATACACAGGGCAATCTGCAGGGCCCATTCACATTCCTGTATCATGGCACTATAAAGCACCCAATTACTAGAACTTATGACAATGCACCTTCTCCCCGGAACTGTTCCCCTTAATTATTTTCTGCCACCAGATGTCCTCTGTCTTTCAGATTGAATGACGCTGGGTATGAAGAGGACATCCTGTGTGTGTAGGGCGTCATGGGCACAACCCCTTAATGCAGAAAGTCACTTCAACAGGACCTTTTGCTTCAATGAGAACTGCCCACCACTGGAGAAGATCCATAGAGGATCTTACATGTCAAGTGAATCCTTATGCTGGCCATACATAGGGCAATTTTAAGACAATAACTACACTTAATGAGGCAGAGTGTGGCACTGATGTGACTCTCTGCTTCATCGAGATATGCCCACCATTGGAGAAGACTCAAAGAGAACCCTGCATGTTATATGACAAGTCTGACAACATCTGGGGGGGGGGCAAGTTAAGGGGGTGGAGTTGAGCTTTAAAGCGTTATTTAACCCCAAACCAAAAATATAATATATAGTAAACATAGAAAGACGGAGAATAAAATGGTGCACTCCAAGGAACAGACCAGGTGTACAGGATAGTAAAAGCAGTTCAGCCCAACCCTTTCCAGGCAACACCCCTCCGACGCATTTCGTCCATTCCACAGGGCTTGGTCATAGGAGTGGAGATATGGAGTAGGTGATGGAAATGTCCACTGCATTTGTGCCTTTTGTGAAGCAGTTTTGGGCACTTTAACGTCACTTAGTTATTTTGGAGTGCTCATCTACATGCCCCACTTGTATTCAGCTGGAGTTTATTTATTATTATTATTATTATTATTATACTGGATTTATATAGCACTAACAGTTTACTCAGTGCTTTACAATGTAAAAGGGAGACAATACAGTTACAATACAATAAAATACAAGAGAATCAAGATGGCCCTGCTCAGAAGAGTTTACAATCTAATAGGGTGGGGCAGGTAGTACAAAAGGTTCTAACTGTGGGGAATGAGTTGATGGAAGAGGTAAAAGATTAGTTGGAGGTGTGACTGGCTTCCCCGAATAGATGAGTTTTCAGGGACTGCTTGAAGGTAGCAAGAGAAGGAGATAGGCGGACAGGTTGAGGTAGAGAATTCCAGAGGATGGGAGAGGTTCTGGAGAAATCCCGGAGACAAGCATGGGAGGAGGAGACGAGGGAGCTTGAGAATAGGACGTCTTGGGAGGAACGGAGAGGACGGTTTGGGTGATATTATTATTATTTGCTTGTTCTTTTCAACCTGATCACAGTGACTTATCATGCATAAATTCCATCAGCTACTCCATATCCCCACCGCTATTACTAAGGCCTGTGGGCTGGGTGGAGCAAAATGCGGCAGAAGGTGGGGCCTGGGAGGAGTCAGGCTGAAGCTACTTTTACTCTCCTTTACACGTGGACTGCCCCTTGGTGCCTCCATTTTGACTAGGTTGCTATGGAGACACCTGAATTCTGGCATTACCAATAGCAACCAATGGCTTTTAATCTGCCCTGGTAAAATGATGCCTCTATTTTGACTTGGTTATTATGAAGACACCTGAGTCATGATGTTACCCATAGCAACAAATTACTTTCAACCTGCCTCAGTAAAATGGTGCCTCTATTTTGACTCTGTTGTTATGGAGACAACTGGTTTTGGGCGTTCCTCAAATAAATCAATTACTTTTAACCTACACCGATAAAAGGGTGCCTCTATTTTGACACTGTTGCTATATAGACTCTTGAATCCTGGCACCCATAGAAACCAATGACTTTCAATTTGCCATGGTAAAACAGTGCCTCTATTTGACTTGGTTGTTATGGAGACACATAAATCCTGGTGTTACTGATAGCAACCAATGACTTTTAACTTACCCTGGTAAAATGATGCCTCTATTTGACTTGGTTGTTATGGAGACACCTGAATCCTTGTGTTACCCACAGCAACAAATTACTTTCAACCTACCTCAGTAAAACGGCGCCTCTATTTTGACTCCGTTGCTATGGAGACACCTGATTTTGGGTGTTACTCAAAGCAACTAATGACTTTTGACCTGTCCCGCTAAAATGGAGCCCTTGACCTGTTCTCTGGACTGGATGGTCCATGATGGTGCAGACTTGATGTCATCAGAGTCCTTTTCTGAACCATTACACAGTGAATGCAGGTTGCATGTCGATGACCCCTAAAAGGAGCGGGTCATAAAATTTACATTATAAAATCTACTAGTACACTATATTGTCAGAAGAATTGGGACGCCTGCCTTCACACGCATAGGATATTTAATGGCATCCCAGTCTTAGTCTGTAAGGTTCAATATTGAGTTGGCCCACCCTTTGCAGCTATAACAGCTTCAGCTCTTCTGGGAAAGCTGACCACAAGGTTTAGGAGTGTCTATGGGAATGTTTGACCATTCTTCCAGAAGCGCATTTGTGAGGTCAGGCACTGATGTTGGACGAAAAGGCTCGGCTCACAGTCTCCACTCTGATTCATCCCAAAGGGGTTGAAGTCAAGTTCCTCCACCCCCAAACTCGCTCATCCATGTCTTTATGGACCTTGCTTTGTGCGCAGTCATGTTGGAACAGAAAGGGGCCATCCACAGACTGTTCCCACAAAGTTGGGAGTATGAAATTGTCCAAAGTGTCTTGGTAAGCTGATGCCTTAAGAGTTCCCTTCACTGGAACTAAAGGGCCAAGCTCAACCCCTGAAAAGAAACCCCATACCATAATCCCCCCTCCAACATATGATTTGGACCAGTGCACAAAGCAAGGTCCATAAAGACATGGATGAGCGAGTCTGGGGTAGAGGAATTTGATTGGCCTGCACAGAGTCCTGACCTCAACCCGTTAGAACACCCTTGGGATGAATTAGAGCAGAGACTGTGAGCCAGGCCTTCTCGTCCAACATCAGTGCCTGACCTCTGGAAGAACGGTCAAACATTCCCATAGACACTCCGAAACATTGTGGACAGCCTTCTCAGAAGAGTTGAAGCTGTTATAGCTGCAAAGGGTGGGCCAACTCAATATTGAACACTATGGACTAAGACTGGGATACCATTAAAGTTCACGTGCATGTAAAGGCAGGTGTCCCAATACCTTTGACAATATAGTGTATATACCCATCTACTGGGCTCAGTGAGACTGGGCCAGAAATCTGGGGACATCTTGTGGTGGAGGAGAGGTACTACAGAGGACAGCTGTGGATTAAAGGCCAGCATTGCAGCTGGGGTGCTTAGGACATTTCTGACAATAAAATGTAGTTTTTGTTTAATGAATACAAAATATTCTATAAATACACCCATAAGTGGCTGTTGATACTCTTGTAGTATCCTCTAAATGTTAAAGAGCCTGAGTTATAACTGCAGGATGGACTCTGTTCTGCAGCCCTGCCGAGACACAACGAGCGGCCGAGAGCTCACAGCAATTCCTGGCGCTCTCAGACCTTTTCGCAGAAGGGTTTTAAATGAAGCCAGATAATCCGTGAGAGCAAGGTGAGCAAAGATAGCACAAGACTGACACAAGTGTCAGTTTCAAAGCCCATCTGTTTTCACCTGGCAGATCAGCACCGCTGGGAGCTTGCTCTCCCCATAAGCTGCTTTGAAAGTTGAGCAGGTACTGCAGCAGAGCGAAGATTTAGCTGCCATCTCCCTGGTGGCTGCCGGACGAGAAGCAAAAAAAAGGAAAGTGTTGGCGTTTTAACCCCAGAGCTGCTGCAAAGCTCTCACTGCACACCCTCCCGGGACTAAACCCATCCATTCATAGACTTTGGGGTTAACAGAGCTACACTGCAGTATCCAAGCGGGAGAAAGAGAAATGCATTCATTTCACATACCCCATACATAATGCATTTTATTGTATCCACACCTGTTTTGATTTGAACAAAATGTCCATCCTGTTATTTTATCCTTTTGAGCAGTGGTCTCTAAACTGAAGCCAATGGGCTGGATGTGGTCCTTTGCTTGCCTCTATCTGGCCCTTGGGGCGCCGTTCATCTCGCTGACTCCAAAATGAGCCATCATTCCTTTTAATGGCACCAACGATGGGGCACTATTACACCCGCCGACACCAACAATGGGCCACAGTTTCTTTGACTGACACCAATGATGAGGTGCTATTCCTTCTACTGGCACCAACAATGGGGCACTATTTCTTAAACCGACACCAACAATGGGGCACTATTTCTCCTACTGACATAAATGTATCTACTGCCAGATACAGCTCTTTGCTAGCCTTTATCTTGCCCTTGGGGCACTATTCCTTCCACTGAAACCAACAGTAGGGCCTAATTTCTACCACTGAAACTAATGATGAGGTACTATTCCTTTCATTGATATCAATGATTGGGCACTTTTTCTCCCATTGACACTAACATTGGGGCACTATTCCTTCCATGACACCAACAATGGAGCACTATTCTTTCTACTGATGCCAATGACGGAGCACTATTTCTTCTACTGACGCCAATGACGGGGAACTATTCCTTCCACTGACAACAACAATGGGGCATTATTCCTTCTACTGACACCAATGATAGGGCACTATTCCTTCCATGATACCAACAATGGGGCACTGTTCCTTCTACTGACGCCAATGATGGGGCACTATTGCTTCCACTGACACCAACAATGGTGCATTATTCCTTCTACTGACACCAATGATGGGGCACTATTCCTTCCATGATACCAACAATGGGGCACTATTCCTTCTACTGACACCAATGATGGGGCCCTATTCCTTCCACTGACACCAACATTGGAGCACTATTCCTTCCATGGCACTAACAATGGGGCCCTATTCCTTCTACTGACACCATTGATAGGGCACTATTGCTTCCACTGACACCAACAATGGGGCATTATTCCTTCCACTCACACCAACAATGGAGCATTATTCCTTCCACTCACACCAACAATGGAGCACTGTTTTTTAAAATGATATAAATGAAGGGGCACTTCACTATTCCTTTCACTGACATCAACGATGGGGTACAATTCCTCCCACTCTCCCCACGATGGGGCAAGATTCCTCCCGCTGACACCAATGATATGGTTCTATTACACCCATTGACATCAACGATGGAGCACTATTCCTCCTATTGGCACCAACAATGGAGCACTATTTCTTCCACTGACACCAATGATAGGGCACTGTTCCTCCTCATACTGACCACAGGCAGTGTAATTTATTAGAGATCACTGCTATTACTGGCTTGGCAAAGAACCAAAAGAGCTGGCTTATGGGGGACAGTGGACAGTCTTATCTCTCTCCTGTTAATAACATTACAAGTCTCATTTTTAGTGGGCAGCAAAACACCGGCCAAGAATTATCTCTTCACAAACTGAATTTGCTAAAGCAACTCATAGCAACCAATGACTGTGAACCTGCACTGGTAAAATGGTGGCTCTGTTTTGATTTGGTTACTATGGGAACATCTGAACCTGCTGAATCCTGATAACACACATAGCAACCATTGACTTGAGGGTGAAATGGGGGATCTAATGTGACTATGGGAACACCTGAATTTGGCCAACCCTGGCATTACGCATTGCAACCAATGTCTTTAAACCTGCGCTGGTAAAATGGCGGCTCTATTGCGACTATGGGAACAACTATATTTGAACTCTGGGGTTACTCATAGCAACCACTGACTTTTACCCTGCCTTAGTAAAATGGTGCCTCTATTTTGACTTGGTTACTATGAGGACCTGAAACTTAAATCTACTCATAGCCGCCAATGACTTCTAAGCTGGCCCGGTAAAATGGTGCCTCTATTTTGATTTAGTTGCTATAGAGACACCTGAATCCTGGTGGCACTGATAGCAACCAATGCTTTTTAACCTGCCCTGGTAAAATGATGCCTCTATTTTGACTAGGTTGTTATGGAGACACCTGAGACCTGCTGTTACCCATAGCAACAAATGACTTTCAACCTGCCTCAGTAAAACGGTGCCTCTATTGTGACTCTGTTGCTATGGTGACACCTACATACTGGTGTTACTGATAGCAACCAATGCCTTTTACCCTGCCCTGGTAAAATAATGCCTCTATTTGACTTGGTTGTTATAGAGACTCCTGAATCTTGGTGTTAGCCATAGCAACAGATTACTTTAAACCTGTCTCAGTTAAACGGTGCCTCTATTTTGCCTCTGTTGCTATGAAGACTCCTCAATTCTCGTGTTTCCCATAGCAACAAATGCCTTTCAACCTGCCTTGGTAAAATTGTTCATCTATTTTGACTAGGTTGCTATGGAGACACCTGCTTTTGGGTGTTACTCAAAGCAACTAATGACTTTTAACCTGTTCCGGTAAAATGGTGCATCTATTTCGACTTGGTTGCTATGGAGACACCTGAACCCCGGTGGTACCCATAGCAACCAATGACTTTCAATTTTCCCAGTAAAGTGGTGCCTCCATTTTGACTAGGTTGCTATGGAGACACCTGAATTCTGGTGTTACCAATAGCAACCAATGGCTTTTAATCTGCCCTGGTAAAATGATGCCTCTATTTTGACTTGGTTATTATGAAGACACCTGAGTCCTGATGTTACCCATAGCAACAAATTACTTTCAACCTGCCTCAGTACAATGATGCCTCTATTTTGACTCTGTTGCTATGGAGACAACTGGTTTTGGGCGTTCCTCAAAGAAATCAATTACTTTTAACCTACCCTGATAAAAGGGTGCCTCTATTTTGACACGGTTGTTATATAGACTCTTGAATCCTGGTACCCATAGCAACCAATGACTTTCAATTTGCCATGGTAAAATGGTGCCTCTATTTGACTTGGTTGTTATGGAAACACATACATCCTGGTGTTACTGATAGCAACCAATGACTTTTAACTTACCCTGGTAAAACGATGCCTCTATTTGACTACGTTGTTATGGAGACACCTGAATCCTTGTGTTACCCATAGCAACAAATTACTTTCAACCTACCTCAGTAAAACGGTGCCTCTATTTTGACTCGGTTGCTATGGAGACACCTGATTTTGGGTGTTACTCAAAGCATCTAATGACTTTTAACCTGTCCCGCTAAAATGGTGCCTCTATTTTCACTTGGTTGCTATGGAGACACCTGAACCCTGGTGTTACTCATAGCAACCAATTATTTTTAAGCTGCCCCTGTAATATGCCGAGTCAAATGTGACCCAGCTGCTATGGGAACACCGGAATTTGCCAAACCCCAGCATCACGCAAAGCAGTCAACGGCTCTGTACTTGCCCCAGTAACATGGTGGCTCTATTGTGACTCAGTTGCTATGGGGCCACTTAAATTTACAGAATCCCAGTGTTACACATAGCAACCAATGACTTTTAACCTGCTTTGGTAATGTCGGCTCTATTGGGACGCCGCTTGAATTTGCCACACCCTGATATTACACATAGCAACCAATGACTTGTAACCTGCCTTGGTAATATCGGCTCTATTGGGACGCCGCTTGAATTTGCCACACCCTGATATTACACATAGCAACCAATGACTGTGCCCTTGCCCCGGTAAAATGGCGGCTCTATTGTGACTCAGTTGGCATGGGAACACTTGAATTTGCGACACCCTGATATTACACATAGCAACCAATGACTGTGCCCTTGCCCCGGTAAAATGGCGGCTCTATTGTGACTCAGTTGCTATGGGAACACTTGAATGTGCCACACGCTGATATTACATGTAGCAACTAATGACTGTGCCCTTGCCCCGGTAAAATGGCGGCCCTATTGTGACTAAGTTGGCATGGGAACACTTGAATTTGCCACACCCTGATATTACACATAGCAACCAATGACTGTGCCCTTGCCCCGGTAAAATGGCGGCTCTATTGTGACTCAGTTGCTATGGAAACACTTGAATGTGCCACACCCTGATATTACACATAGCAACCAATGACTGTGCCCTTGCCCCGGTAAAATGGCGGCTCTATTGTGACTCAGTTGCCATGGGAACACAGGCACTTCCTTTATACAACTAAAGCTCAATGGTTCTCATCCAGCCGGGGCCTTGACTACATGAGGAGACGTGTGATGAAATTATGAGCTGTAATAATATAAGTTCTGTTCGCGTTCTGTCAGAGCGTTGACTGCTAAATCCTTGACACTTTACTCCCTGACAGAATGCCGCGCCGGATTGAAGAATTAGAACTCTGACATCAATCTGTATGACTCCCGACCGCCTCCCCGCATCGCTCCGCGTCTCCAGCTGCTGCCGAACACCAGCAAATCATCGTCAAGGGCAGATATTGTAGTGCGAGGAAATCAGCGTCCGTATTTCATACACAAAATATGCTTTATGATCGGACGGCTCTTTTTTTTTTTACCCCCTAGGGCCTCATTCTCACCGGCACTGACAAACCTGCGTTTATAGGATTCTAAATAGTAAAATTCACACAATCCCGTTTATCTGCATTATGGCGTATATTCCTCAGGACAGCGCCAAGGGTTCGCAGCTATGTGCCGCTACCTGCGTAGATCGGTGTGTGTGTCCAGACGTAAGTTCTGCATTCGGGAACTCTAATCTTTGCGCATTGGTGGCAAGTAAGAGCCCAGGGCTGCGTACAGCGGCCTGCAACCCATTGGGCTCCCTCACTTATCTTCTGCATGGAACATGGGTTCTTGCTAGCAGAGGATCCTGCGTAAAATATGAGTCTAATGTACTGGCGCTTAGACCCGTATGGCATTTAGATTGGCAGTTCTCTGCCAATGAATGACTACAGATGTACGCATGTACGCGTCTATGGGCGTTTATGCTCATACTCGCATAAAATCTGCAGATCTGTGCAGCCCTGAATGTCCTACTTTTTGAGTTTATTCACACAGTCATATGCATGTTTTCTGAACACAAGTTCTTCCTGGCAGTTGTAGAATACGTGCCTAAATGATCAGCCCAGTGGCGCACTGTGCATTGTGGGCGCACAAGCACCGCCCCCCCCAATCCCTATCGCCGTTGCCCCCTATCCATGTGCCCCGCTCATTTTAGGTTGTCGGGCGCATGAATTACAATTACGAGGATGGGCGGGGGTGTGTCTTTTGAAGCACCGATTAGAGCCAGAGGCTCTAATAGGCTTCAGAAGAAGATGAGCTCAGGGCGCAGAGAGTGCACCCCAATCCCATCCTATTGTGTGACGATAGCGAATGAATTTTCGCTATTTTCATACTAAGGTTCCTTTCCTGGCAATCAGAGTGCAGGTCGTGAGACCTGTTTCCTAATTGGTCAAAGTGTCAGGCGATCCTATTGGATGCCTAGCTTTGGAGGAACAGAGAGGAGATGGAAGAGGTTGCGGGAGGAGCGGACACCGGAGCCACTGCAGCACCGGAGGAGAGGGCACCCCAGCCCTAGATTGGGTAGGCTGGCAGGGGGGGTGGGTGTCTTTCAATCCTGCTCTGTGGGTCAGGGACGTGGATGTCTGTCAGTCCCGCCACGCCACGGGTGGGGAGTGCTGGGCTGGATGTCTTTCAATACTGCAATGCGGGCTGGGGGGGATGTCTGTCAGTCCCACGCCAAGGCTCCAGGGGGTGCTGTTAGTGCCACCTGGAGGGGGGGGTGCTTGTGTGCCCTTGTTTGCCGCCCCCCCAAAGGAAAACCCAACCAGCCACCACTGGATCAGCCCTTGTTGCTGAGCCTCACTTTGTGTCTTTTTAGGATGATACAATGTTACAGTGTGATCACTGAAGTGTTTAAAGCGGAGGTCCACCCAAAAGGGGAAGCCCGCTTATCGGCTTCCTTCACTGCTTCTGGTGCCACATTTGGCATCTTTCGGGGGGGGGGGGGGGGACGGATAGCTGTTTTTGACAGGTACCCATCCCCACACCTGGGACACTCCGCCATGGCGAAGTCCCTCGGAGGATCGGCCTCCTCCTCCTGCTGGTTACAAAGTGCAGCATGCTTCATGCATGCGCAGTAGGGAACCAGCTGTGAATGTGAATGCCAGGGGCAGTACCCAAGAGCCGATCCAAAAATTAGCTGGGGTGCTGATATTGCGGGGTCCCCGGACAGGTAAATGTCCTATTATTAAAATTCAGCAGCTATAGTATCTGTATTATTTCTTCGGGGGCGGAACTTTGCTTTAATTTAGAAAATATAGAATACTGCATATTGCCAAGGGCTCGCTTACACTTCGCTTCAAAAGTTATATATCCCATGTCGCTTTCTTGGTGCTTCAATGCATCTCCAAAGCCTCCATAGAAGTCTGTGAAAATGCTCGCTAACAGCCCCTGCAGTTTTGAGAGGTTTTTATTCAGAGTTAGCTTTGCATTGTTTTGGAGGTATCACAGGTGTGAGATATCCCAGGATGCACTGAAAAACCAACAAGCGAACCAGAAAGACGTTATCAGCAGTTGCTTCCGGTTCATGTGTATATAGTCTGGAAGTGTCTGGTACAGACATTATATCTGGTGTACACTATTGGGCAGTAGGAAGGTGAGCGGGGTCCAGACTGGAGCAACTAGCAGACGGCACACGTGGTGTGTAACATGGGAACGCTATAGCGGAAGGTGAGTGGGGGCAGAGTGGCAGAGGATCAGCGGAGCAGGGGGACTGGAGCAGGAGAAACTATCAGATGTGACACATGGTGAGCAGCATGAGAGCAATATAGCAGGAGGTGAGCAGGGACCGGAGAGAGAGGAAGATCAGCAAACCAGAGGATCAGCAAATCAAAGGATCAGCAGAGCTGGGGGTTACCATAGCTCCCAACTAATTGATCTATATAGTTGTATATAAAATATATTATATATCTTTCAATATGAGTGAGGGATCAGCAGAGCTGATCATTACTACTGAGTCGGGGAATAGCAGAGCTGATCGTTACTACTGAGTGAGGGATCAGCAGAGTTGATCATTACTACTGAGTGAGGGATCAGCAGAGCTGATCATTACTACTGAGTGAGGGATCAGCAGAGCTGATCATTACTACTGAGTGAGGGATCAGCAGAGCTGATCATTACTACTGAGTCGAGGAACAGCAGAGCTGATCATTGCTACTGAGTGAGGGATCAGCAGAGCTGATCATTACTACTGAGTGAGGGATCAGCAGAGCTGATCATTACTACTGAGTGGGGGAATAGTAGAGCTGATAGTTACTACTGAGTGAGGACATTAGCAGAGTTGGGAGTACTACTGAGCAGGGGATCTGCAGAACAAAGTGAGGGATCAGCAGAGCTGATCATTACTACTGAGTCGAGGAACAGCAGAGCTGATCATTACTACTGTGTGAGGGATCAGCAGAGCTGATCATTACTACTGAGTGGGGAATACCAGAGCTGATCATTACTACTGAGTGAGGGATCAACAGAGCTGATCATTACTACTGAGTAGAGGAACAGCAGAGCTGATCATTACTACTGAGTGAGGGATCAGCAGAGCTGATCATTACTACTGAGTGAGGGATCAGCAGAGTTGATCATTACTACTGTGTGAGGGATCAGCAGAGCTGATCATTACTACTGAGTGAGGGATCAACAGAGCTGATCATTACTACTGAGTCGAGGAACAGCAGAGCTGATCATTACTACTGAGTGAGGGATCAGCAGAGCTGATCATTACTACTGAGTCGAGGAACAGCAGAGCTGATCATTACTACTGAGTGAGGGATCAGCAGAGCTGATCATTACTACTGAGTGAGGGATCAGCAGAGCTCATCATTACTACTGAGTGAGGGATCAGTAGAGCTGATCATTACTACTGAGTTGGGGAATAGCAGAGCTGATCATTACTACTGAGTGAGGGATCAGCAGAGCTGATCGTTACTACTGAGTGAGGGATCAGCAGAGCTGATCATTACTACTGAGTGGGGGAATAGCAGAGCTGATCATTACTACTGAGTGGGGGAATAGCAGAGCTGATCATTACTACTGAGTGAGGGATCAGCAGAGCTGATCGTTACTACTGAGTGAGGGATCAGCAGAGCTGATCATTACTACTGAGTGGGGGAATAGCAGAGCTGATCGTTACTACTAAGTGAGGGATCAACCGAGCTGATTATTACTACTGAGTGCGGGATCAGCAGAGCTTGGGGTTAATACTAAGCGGGGATCAGCAAAGCTGGGGGTACTACTGAGTGGGACATTAGCAGAGTTGGGAGTACTACTGAGCAGGGGATCTGCTGAACAAAGATGCTAATAAACTGGGGATCTGCTGAACTAGGGCACTAAACAGCTGGGGATCTGCTGAACAGGAATATTAACGAGCTGGGGATCTGCTAAATGCAGGGGTGCTACTGAGTTAGGGTTCTGCTGGGCCCCTTTAAATAGAAGTCAACACACACAGGGCATTTGCCAAGCTTCAACAAACCTTCAAAAATCACTGAAGCATCACAGAGGCATCAAAAACACATCAAAAAAGAATGTTAAAGCAGTAGGAGCTTCCATGTGTGTTAAAGCTGAAGCAAGTGTAAATGGGCACTAACTATTTTCAGCCAGGAGATGGGGCTCTAGGCCCCTCTTCCAATGCTTAGATAGGAATAAACATCAGGTTGGGGTTGATCGACCACTAAATGACAGATCCCTGGCTACTGTTTTTAAACCAATTGTAAAGGGTCACATCGTACCACTCCACAACTTCACATGCAGTTTTAAGACACCCTACAAGCATGTTATTTATAGGATTTATGTATATTTAATGTCGCCCATTAAGCCACATAGAAAGCTTTACGCTGATGGCTATTTTTAACAGAATTTTGCAAATTGAAAAAGGCTACAAGATAACAAGATCTGGCCACCATAGACTTCAGTAGGACTAGGCGGTGCTATGTTTGGGGTTCAGGAACTCCCCACCAAGGTCATCCAACCAGGGGCGTATCATGAAATCAGTGGGCCCGTGTGCAAGCCCACACTGCACCGATAATCCCCAGCTGTCAACCAGGGACAGATCATCCTTATGTGCAGTGTTGGTCAGAGCACCGTGGGCCTCCCCACCCCTCAGGGCCCGTGTTCAGTGAACACCCTGCACCCATGGATGATACGCCACTGCATCCAACGCCCAGCAAAGTGAACTTTGCCCAGTTCATCTCTATTTACAGAATACAATAGCTGTCACACAGCTCATCAAGTCGGGGAAGATAAGCACCTGCCCTGCCTCTCTATGGCTCCTTAAGGAGTTTCAATTAGAGAGAGACAGTCACAAGGCAGTTGCAAAGCCACTTCTGTTCTTTCTCTTTTGAGCAAGCTCTGCAAACACGACTGCACTATGTGTTCCATCTTTATTTATAAAGTGCAATATTTTTTTTATGATTGATAAAAACAATATAAAACTTGTTTAATAGATTTAAATAAGCTGACCCCAAACCGTCACCATCTCCCTTTAAGTTGAGTCAGAATTTCCATACAGATGTTTTCAGCAAGAAAAATGTGAGTAGTGGATTTGGAAGTGCTTATGTAAATGGAAGCTGCGGGTCAGCCCGGTGGCTCCTCTGAAAGCTTCCCGCTATCTCCAGCCAGCGCAGTAAATAGAATCACTTTTAACACATCGCCTCACAAATACGACTTACCACACCGGCGATGTAAATTCTGCTTGACAGCTCTACGCTAAGCAAGGCCATTTACAGAGGTGCAAATGGCTCGGCGAGCGTTTGTTTTTTTTTTTCGCTAAGCGCCCTGCGCCCACGCTACTGTTTTTTATTTTCACGACCCGGAGACGTAGACGCAGAGGCCCGTCCCCGAGGTAAAGGATGGCTCTGGTCCCTCCATCACTGCAGCCATGGGGGGGGGGGGGGGAGAAATTATAGCAACAGAGCCGATGAAGCGGGAGGAAATTGTGCAGGGGGGGGGGGGGGG
>BLSH010400950.1:1205474-1226496 GCA_018402905.1 Glandirana rugosa | reverse complement strand
GGGGGGTGCGAACAAGCGGAACTTCCCCATTTGGGTGAAGCTGTACTTTAACCGGTTCCCGGTACATTTACTGCTGCAGAGTGGCTGGATGGTCTATAAACGGTGGCTCTCATGCCCGCCACACTCTCCATCAGTATGGCCGCGGGTCAGGCGGACTCGATGTCCGCCGGCTACCCGAGATTGCCCGGCAGAGAATAAAAACGGGTAACCGCGGATGTAAACAAAAAAGTGTCAAAAATGTCCGACATGTCCGCTGCAATATTGCAGTCTCAATAAAAATCGCAGATCGCCGCCATTACTAGTAAAAAAAAAATTAGTAAAAACGCCATAAATCAATTCTCATGGTTTGTAAACGCAGCAACTTTTGCGCAAACCAATCAAACGCAGATTGCGATTTTTTTTTTTTACCACAAATATGAGGAAGAATATATATCGGCCAAAACTGATGAATAAATTATTTTTTTTATATATATTTTTTTTGGATTTGTATTATAGCAAAAAGTTAAAAATATTGTTTTTTTTTTTCAAAATTGCCGCTCTTTTTTTGTTAATAGCGCTGATCAGAAATTATGCAAAAATACCACTAAAAGAAAGCTCTATTTGTAGGAAAAAAAGGGCGTCAATTTCGTTTGGGTACAACGTCGCACGACCGCGTAATTGTCAGTTAAAGCGATGCAGTGCCGAATCGCAAAAAGTGCTCCGGTCCTACAGTGGTAAATCCTTCCGGTCCTTAAGTGGTTAACTGCAACAGGCAAAAATTGTATCTCCTGCCCTACCTACAAGGTCGTGCTGTGTGGCAAAGATGTGTAAATCTCAGGGCTGGATGGACAGAAATACAAATCTTTTGGCAGGTAAAACATCTCCTCTATTTGTGTTTCATCTGTGTATTTAGCTTTTCAGTAGACTTCAGCTTGCAAAGTAAGACCATTCTCTTTTGTGCGAATTTGGAAAAGTCCCTTTAAAATCAGGAGAGTTTGAACCGGTGTTTGCTTTGTCCAAAATAAACTGAAGGCCTCGAGCATTTCTAAATATGCCATTAAAATGCAAGATACCCTAACAGCAATCCCTCACAGAGAGTCCTTGACCCTCTTTCAGTTTGCAGACTACAATGTATTCTTTGTGATCCCCTCACCTTGCTAGTAAAGATGGAAGGGGACAGCGGGAGACCAGAAGCTGCACAATGAGTCAAAGATCCCCCCTACAAAGCCGGTTCCTCCGCACTGGAAAGAGGCGCTTTTGATAGAGTGACTCCCCCCTTTTTCATGTGATGAGGACAAAAAAAAAACCCTTTCTTCTTGGTCCCCTTTCTTTTCCGTAAGCAGGTCACCGAGGTGACGCGTTTCTTTCATGCTCAACTTTATTTTTCTTTATGTGAAACTGGTCTAGATTTATGACTGCAATCTTTAGGGAAAAGCAACTTCTATTGCGAGTAGCAAGTCAGTGGTCTGTTAAGAGTTTGGCCCATGCGATGGGAATAAAAAGTGAAAACCTGCGTGCCTCTCGCATTATACTCGTCTCTTACTTGACAGGGGTTGAAGTGACATTCACCGCGATAAAGCGACATGCTACCAGGTCTCTATTGTTTTGAGGAACTGTGGAAATTTGGTTGAAGAGACCCAGGGGTTAGTCAACATATGAGTTTTGTAGCTCATTGTCTGACTCAAAAATAAGCCAAAACCCCAAACCGTAAGACATTTTAAATAAAATATATTAAAATATCAGATAGCAAAGTAAAATAAACACAGGTAGATCTGAAGAAACCCTGGGCTTAATCAACTTAGGGTTTCCTCAAACAATCCAAAAATAAGCCAACTCACCAAAAAGTAAGATGTTCCAAATAGATATACGATAGCAAAGTAAAATAAACACAGGTAGATCTGAAGAAACCCTGGGCTTAATCAACTCAAGGTTCGTCAAACAATCCAAAAATAAGCCAACTCACCAAAAAGTAAGATGTTACATAGTTACATAGTTAGTCAGGTTGAAAAAAGACACAAGTCCATCTAGTTCAACCAAATAAATATCCGACAGCAAAGTAAAATAAACACAGGTAGATCTGAAGA
The DNA here is from genome assembly GCA_018402905.1 of Glandirana rugosa. Lineage (NCBI taxonomy): Eukaryota > Metazoa > Chordata > Amphibia > Anura > Ranidae > Glandirana > Glandirana rugosa. Next base: position 1,224,433 of record BLSH010400950.1, on the reverse strand, counting down.
AACCCTGGGCTTAATCAACTGTTTCTTCAAACAATCCAAAAAGAAGCCAACTCACCAAAAAGTAAGATGTACCAAATAAATATCCGATAGCAAAGTAAAATAAACACAGGCAGATCTGAAGAGACCCTGGGCTTAATCAACTTAGGGTTCGTCAAACAATCCAAAAATAAGCCAACTCACCAAAAAGTAAGATGTACCAAATAAATATCTGATAGCAAAGTAAAATAAACACAAGCAGATCTGAAGAAACCCTAGACTTTATAAGCTTAGGGTTCGTCAAACAATCCAAAAATAAGCCAACTCACCAAAAAGTAAGATGTTCCAAATAAATATCCGATAGCAAAGTACAATAAATACAAGTAGTCTCTCTAAAATGTTCCCCAAGTCCACTATGCCAGTGTTTCTCAACCTTGTCCTCAAGTATCCCTAACAGGCCATGTTTTGTGAATTTCTCTGAGCTGTCCAAAATACCAAGCCATTGACTCTGATTTAAAGCACCAGTGCAAGATAAAGGAAAACCTGAAAACGTGGCTTGTTGGGGTGCTTGAGGACAGGATTGAGAACCACTGCACTATGCTATATACCTGCTAACTGCATCTATAGGCAATTGGAAGAGGATACCCAGTACTGGTGGAGATAAACATGGATGTTTCAAGTAATTGGTAGCCCTGGAGAAAGGGTACTGTTCCAAATAAATATCCGATAGCAAAGTAAAATAAACACAGGTAGATCTGAAGAAACCTTAGGCTTAATCAACTTAAGTTTTCCTCAAACAATCCAAAAAGAAGCCAACTCACCAAAAAGTAAGATGTACCAAATAAATATCCGATAGCAAAGTAAAATAAACACAAGCAGGTCTGAAGAAACCCTGGGCTTAATCAACTTAGGGTTTCCTCAAACAATCCAAAAATAAGCCAACTCACCAAAAAGTAAGATGTTACATAGTTAGTCAGGTTGAAAAAAGACACAAGTCCATCTAGTTCAACCAAATAAATATCCGATAGCAAAGTAAAATAAACACAGGTAGATCTGAAGAAACCTTAGGCTTAATCAACTTAGGGTTTCCTCAAACAATCCAAAAATAAGCCAACTCACCAAAAAGTAAGATGTTCCAAATAAATATCCGATAGCAAAGTACAATAAATACAAGTAGTCTCTCTAAAATGTTCCCCAAGTCCACTATGCCAGTGTTTCTCAACCCTGTCCTCAAGTATCCCCAACAGGCCATGTTTTGCGAATTTCTCTGAGCTGTCCAAAATACCAAGCCATTGACTTTGATTTAAAGCACCAGTGCAAGATAAAGGAAAACCTGAAAACGTGGCTTGTTGGGGGTGCTTGAGGACAGGATTTAGAACCACTAGTGCAGTGGTTCTCAATCCTGTCCTCAAGCACCCCCAACAAGCTATATACCTGCTAACTGCATCTATAGGCAATTGGAAGAGGATACGCAGTACTGGTGGAGAGGGACATGGATGTTTCAAGTAATTGGTACCCCTGGAGAAAGGGTACTGGGTGTCTGCTTCCAATTGATATTTTCCTTTACCCCGTGGCCCTTTTCTTTTCTGTTCTGGATGTCTCCTCACTGCTTCTTAGACTTACAGTATGTCACTTACCTACAGATGCAGTTAGTGACCCATGCGTAGCATAGTGGAGCAGACTTGGGGGAAATCTTGGACCAGGTCTGTATTGTTTCGAGGAACGTCACGCAGAATCGACGTGTGTCTCCCATTGGCGGTGGCAGCGAAGGTGCTGAGTGCAGCGAGGCTCTAGGACACAGGGCCACTCATCATTCCAGGGACATCCCTCCACCCAGCCCACCTCCAAGACTCCACCATCTGTCCATCCCACATCACTCCTGGACACAATCAAGATGTAGGAGGACAAGCTTTCAAACACCACCAGAGGTGCGCTGAGACTAATAAAGGACTGATCCAAATGGTGGGTTACCCTCGAAATGCGTCAACCTGCCACTATACCCACTAGTCGCATGGGATGTGGGTAGATCCTTATGGACACTTTTAGAAGAATGACATGATGTGTTTTTAATCCATTTACCAAATGTGAGTACACTACTTACTTCTGTTACCTAATAAAGCTCTTTACCAAGGATAATGCACTAGGCCACGTGCCCTCTATGTTTTTGTTCTTTATGTTCTAGCACTTTGGACTCCCCCAAGTTGACTGAGCCAGTGGGGCGTGCATTGTCCATATATTAGCACTGAACAGAAGCATTACCCTACCCAGGCCCATTGCACAGCGCAGGAGATTATTTCTGTTTTTGTGAGAATTATTCGCTATTGTCACACAACTGGGTAGGCTCAGGGCGCAATGCTCTGCACCTGAGCCCACCATTTTTTGAGGCCTATTAGAGCCTCTGGCTCTAATCACATGCTTCAAAAAAAAAAAATTGGAATCCATGCGTCTGGTCCCCCGTATATAGATTATGGGGTCAGATGCATAGATAGGGGGCGGCGCCCCTAAGCCCTACATTACAACCCATTGAAGTTAAAGGGCTGTCCTAGGCATCTAGCATGAAAATGCGCACTAAGCACGGATTCGTGAAACGCTAGGTATAAGTCTAGCCTCATGCGTTTGTATCTGATATGTTCTTTGCCTGCTGTTTTGTATGTCATGCTTCATGGTTACTATGTATTGATATGATACATTGTATACATTTATTATCCCTGACTACTTTTGTACATGATCTTATTTGGTGCATCTAATCGGTAGTCGGTGTGTTTATTTTTTTATATCTCTTTTTTTAAATCTCTAACAATCTGCCTCCCCATGCCCCCGGCTCTCCCTGTATAAACTTCCACTTTACGGGACACGGTAACCGCGCTGTCACTCTCATTTACATACTAACAAGCCGCTGCTGGCTCCGAGATGACACAGAACGGTAAAAAAACCCCCAAAAAAAAACAAAACAAAAACTTATTTCAGAAAATGATTGGTATCCAATTTAAATCGCATCGGGAAAATGTCAGCGGCGTTCCAGGCACCGTGCCACCGGCGTCTTATTTTTAAGCATTCGCACCCGACCCGCTTAGCGAGGGATAACCTCCCCGTCTCTTCAAATATTGATTTTGTTTGACGCCTCTACGCGCTGGGGATACGACAAAAAAAAAAAAAAAGACAAGAGCTCGGTACAAGGATTGGAGTTATTCTCCGCTCCAGACAAAGAGGCAATTTCTTGTCCTATAACACGGGTGCGTGATAGGCGGCGGAGATAGGCCTAGGAGGCCGCGAGCCGAGGCCCTCGAAGGGTCGAAGCGGCGAGGCGCTTGCCTGATTAGCACAGAACCCCCGACCAAATTTATCATCCATTTAAAGCAGACTTAGCGAGCGAACGCCGGCATGTCATCTAGCGTTTGTACTTAAGTATTTACAAGCCCGTTCCCTCGGCAACCGGCGGCTCAAAGTTACTTTCACCATTTTGTTTTCTTGAATACGCTTCTCTGCTTGATTGCACAGGGATATTGGAGGACAGCCAAGCCTAAATCATGACTATATTCCTATTAAGCCGAGGTCCTTTCTAATCATGTACCGTTAGGCCTTTGATGGCTTCATCCCAGATTTGAAAATGAGGGGAATAAAATAGAAAGATTAGAGCTTTAGGGATGTGCTAAGTAGGACGGGAAAGAGAGAAAGAGAGAGAGAAAGAGAGAGAGAAAGAGAGAGAGAGGAACAAACCTTGTTGCGTTTTCACAGTACACTGACTCTTGAATTACATTTGCTTTGTGCGTGCTCCAGCTCTGATAATGCCTTCATTGGGATATGGCCGTACCGACAAGAAAAGAAGCTTAAATGAACAAAAAGTAACAATGGCGGCATGTGTGTACACAATGACGCAATGCCATTGGAAAAACTTGTATTTAGGGGGTCTGTCAAGATAGTAAAGATATGGATTAGGTTTGAGTTTGCCACTGCCATGAGTTTGCAGTGAAAACCCAAGGGCAACTAAGGTTAAGTTCTTCCTCTTGAGGTCCATGCAACTGGTCGGTCAGCCTTTATCCATGATAGGGGGTTACTTAACCACTTCAGCCCCGGAAGGATTTCCAGCTTTAGGACCGGAGCCCTTTTTGCGATTCGGCGCTGCGTCGCTTTAACTGAAAATTGCGCGGTCGTGCGACATTGTACCCAAACGAAATTTGCGTCCTTTTTTTCCCACAAATAGAGCTTTCTTTTGGTGGTATTTGATCCCCTCTGCGTCATTTCTGATCGCCGCTATAAACAAAAGAAGAGTGACAATTTTGCAAAAAAACCCGAATTTCTTACTTTTTGCTAGAATACAAATCCAAAAAAAAAAATATAAAAAAACATTTTTTTTCACCGTTTTTGGCCGATTTATATTCTTCCTCATATTTGCGATAAAAAAATTCGCAATCGGCGTTTATTGATTGGTTTGCGCAAAAGTGGCCGCGTTTACGGATGATGAGAATTCATTTTTGGGGTTTTTATTATTTTTTTATTTTTTACTAGTAATGGCGGCGATCTGCGATTTTTTGCGGTACTGCGATATTTCAGCGGACATGTCGGAACATTTTGACACTTTTTTTGGGACCATTGGCATTTATACAGCGATCAGTGCTATAAAAATGCACTGATTACTGTGTAAATGCCATTGGCAGTGAAGGGGTTAACCTGCAGGGGGCGCGCTAAGGGTTAACTATGTTCCCTGGGCGTGTTCTAACTGTGGGGGGACTACCCTAGCAGGGGAAGGGAAGTGGTCACAGCCTTCACGTAAAGGAAGGCTGTGATCACAGCCCTTCCCCCTCACACAGAGCGGAGGTCCGTGTTTACATACACGGACCTCCGCTCACTCACTCCGGGGGGGCCATCGCGGGTAGCCGGCGGCAATCGAAGCCGCCGCACCCGCTCCCTGGCCCTCCCCGAACACAGTGAGCGCGCGGGCGCGCCTCCGGCGGCGCGCGCGCACTCACAGTGCGCGTTATCGCAGCCGCCGTCGTATGACTGCGATTTGCGATAACGAACCACCTTGTCGCCGTCAACCTGCGGTTGGTGGTCGGCAAGTGGTTAAAGCGCTAGTAAACCCATGCATTTAACAGGTTAAAAACCAGTCACATTTCCGGCATGTGCCGGAAATGTAACACTCCCATTGGTTGTGCTCTAAACCAAACTGTCAAACCATCCAATGGCTGGTGTCATAGCTGATCACATGTGCAGCATCATGGCAGTTGTAGATTAAACAGAGGCCAAGATGGCAGCTTCCTTGGCTGAAAATGATAGGAGGGTTTACTACCACTTTAAGAACGGGTTGGTGGGGTTTGTAAGGATTCAGAAGTGTGAACCATAGAGCACTTGGATGAGTTTCCCCTGTCACAATGGACCTTAGTTTTCCTGAGTTATTAGGCAAGAGTACCTCTTTGGGAGGAAATGTCCTTCTGGTTGGAAAAGGTAGAAGCTAAGGAGATTGTTCTCCCTATTATTGAGACTAATACTAGGGAGAACAATCCCAAAGTATAACTAAAGGCAAACCTTTTTTTTTTTTTAGTTTTAGGTAGAGTGCAGAAGGATTAGAATGCGTGTCAGTTTTTATTGCTCCCCGTGCCCCCCGTTAAGGAGATTCACCCTCTCTATACACTGTATTACCAAAAGTATTGGGCCACCTTCCTTTACAAGCACATTAACTTTAATGGCATCCCAGTCTTAGTCCGTAGGGTTCAATATTAAGTTGGTCCACCCTTTGCATCTATAACAGCTTCAACTCTTCTGGGACAGCTGTCCAAAGGTTTAGGAGTGTCTATGGGAATGTTTGACAATTCTTCCAGAACGCATTTGTAAGGTCAGGCACTAATGTGAACGAGAAGGCCTGGCTCACAGTCTCCGCTCTAATTTATCCCAAATTGGGTTGAGATCAGGACTCTGTCCAGACCAGTCAATTTCCCCCACCCCAAACTCACTTATCTATGTCTTTATGGACCTTGCTTTGTGCGCAGTCATGTTGGAACAGGAAGGGGCCATCCCCAAACTGTTCCCACAAAGTAGGAAGCATGAAATTGTTCAAAATGTCATGGTATGCTGACACCTTATGAAACTGAAAGTGAAAGAAAATCCCAAATTTTGGGTTGTCCCCAGAAAAGTAATTGAGGGGAAATCTTCCAATAGGGACACTAGTTCTGGTGACCTGTGGGACCCCAAGGAATTCCCTTAATTTGCAGGGATTTCCCCTGACTTCCTGTTTAGCTATGGGACAGGAAGTGAAGGGAAATCTCCACAATAGGACACAGATGGTGAAAAAATATCTGACCAGGGTTATAAACCTCCCTTACTCTATCCAAAATGAAAATAAAACGTTTTGTCCATAGTTCTACTTTAAGCACTGGATTATGTGTAAAGAGTGATACCTTGTGTCACCCTTAAGGCCTCATACACACGGGCGTATTAAAAAAAATAAGCAAAACCCTGGGCCCGACGTCAGGGAAAAATCGGCATCATAAACGCGATTTCGTCGGCGTTTTGCATCAGTGTTAATTAGCGTTAGTGAGCGTCGGCGTCAATAGGCGTTTTATTTGAAAAAACATTCCTCTGCTATTTTTTAACCTGAAAACGCCGGTTAATGTCGGTATGACGTTAATGCGCGTTAGTAAGCGTTTTGCCGGCTTGGCAAATGGCAGACGTTACAGCCTTGGAACGCGCTGGCCGTGGGTTCTACTTTCAGCTCACTAACGCTGACGCCATCTACAGCTCAAAAATGTTGATGTTTTTATGGGGCCATTGAATAACATGGAGAGCTGTAAAAAACGCTAAAAAACGTGGCGCTAAAAGACGTCTGTGTGTATGAGGCCTAAAAGGAAGGTTTGACCACTTTACTCGAGAATAGAAGCCCTGCCACAATAGGCCTTGATCTTGTTGTGCCAAGAGACATAAGTAGAGGACACATCCTCTTGGATGCAAAAAGTAGAAGCTAGGGAGACCAGACTAAAGCCAGCCATAGACAGAGCGATTTTCTTTCCTGCAACCATGGGTAATTGTTGATGGGGGAATCCCTTCTGCGGAGCCATTGTGTTCTCTTGGGGGAAGAGCCGTACCCGCTGGGAGAACACTAGCCGCTAGCAATAATTGCATGTACAATCTGACAGGCTGGCTGTGCCCAAATCCATCGATCAGTCAACTTGGGTACATTCAGCCAGCTTAGAACCCGCTGAGATTCGAACGGTCTATGGGCGGCTTAAGGGAAGGTCTGACGACTTGATTGGAGAAGACAATAGGGGAGATTTACTAAAACTGGAGCACAGAGAACCTGGCACAGATGTGCCTAGTAACTAATCATCTTCTATGTGTTATTGTCAAAGTTCCATTGAACAAACTGAATTTAGAAGCTGATTGGTTACTATGAACAGCTGCACCAGATTCTCTGGGCTACAGTTTTGGTAAATCCCCCCCAATGGGTATGTTCATTTATTTATTTTTCTGTTGGCCGCCAGCTTTAGGAGTAAAGACTGAGGAAGCCGGGGTAAGTGAATGGTTTCATCTGCCACAATGGGCCATAATCTTGCTGCATTATGGAACTTGAGTACCTCTTTGGTAGGAAATACCTACAGGATGGAAGTAGAAGCTAAGGAGATAGTTCATCTTATTATTGGGACTAATTAAGTGCCAAACTAGGTATAATAAGTGAGGCCTTGTGCCACCCTAAAAGAGAAGGTTTGACCACTTAATTGGAGAAGAGAAGGAGTATGCTCGTTTATTTATTCTTCTGTTGACTGCCAACTTTTCATGAGGCGTGAATACCTCTTTGGTAGGAAATGCCCTCTGGGATGGAAGAAGTAGTAGCTATTGAGATAGTGCAGCCTTATATTTGGACTAATTAAGTACCAGACTGTGTGTAAGGAATGGTGCCTTGTGCTACCCTGAAAAAGACTGTTTGACCACTTCGCTGGAGAGGTGAAGAAGTACAGTAATTTATTTATTTTTCTGTTGGCCGCCAACTTTTGGAGTAAAGCTTGAGTAAGGCCGGAGCAATCAAAGCAGTTTCCCCTGTCACCATGGGCCTTAAGTTTGCTGTGTCGTGAGGCAAGTATTTCTTTGGTAGGTAATTCCCTCTTGAATAGAAAAATTAGAAGCTAAGGAGATAGTTCAGCCTATTATTACAACTAAATAAGCACTAGAGTATGTATTGAGAGTGTTGCCTTGTGCCACAATAAAAGGGAAGGCTTGGCCACTTGATTCGAGAAGAGAAGTAATATGCTCATTTATTTATTCTTCTGATGACTGCCAACTTTTAGAGTAAAGCTGGAGCAAGCAAATTGGCTCCCCTTGTCATAATGGGCCTCATTCTTGCTGTGCCCATTTTGAGGGGCCCCACCATTCCTGTTCTGAGTTTCTGGGTATGTACGCAAGCTGTGCCCATTATAAGGGGTTACCACCATCCCTGTGCTGAGTTCCCGGGTTTGTACACCTGCTGTGCCCATTGTGAAGGGTTCCCCCCAGATCTGCACTTGGGTTCCTGGGTCAGTACACCTGATGTGTCCATTATGAGGAGTTTCCACCATCCCTGTACTGGGTTCCCGGGTCTTCACACCTGATGTGCCCATTATGAGGGGTTCCCACCATTCCTGTGATGGGTTCCCGGGTCTGTACACCTGCTGTGCTCATTATGAGGGGTTCCCATCATCCCTGCACTGGGTTCCTGGGTCTGTACACCTGATGTGCCCATGACGAGGGGTTCCCACCATTCCTGTACTGGGTTCCTGGGTCTGTACACCTGATGTGCCCATTATGAGGGGTTCCCACCATCCCTGCGCAGGGTCCTGGGTCTGTACACCTGATGTGCCCATTATGAGGGGTTCCCACCATCCCTGTGCTGGGTTCCTGGGTCTGTACACCTGATGTGCTCATTATGATGGGTTCCCACCATCCCTGTGCTGAGTTCCCGGGTCTGTACACCTGCTTTGCCCAATATGATGAATTCCCACCATCCCTGCTGTTTTTTAAATGCATTTTATATTATTGAGGACATAATAGGAGAATTTGAAACATCCAAAAGTCCCAGGTGGACAGAAACCATTTCAGGATCTTGGTGTTGGAATATCCATGACATTGAAAAATCTAGGGGCTGACAGACCCCACCTGACTCCATCTATTGCTAAGGTGTCATTTTTGGGAGGACTTATATCTCAAAGTAGATATAAACCCAATTACTAAAATCAAAGTACTTTTAATAGTTTTTTTAATAGCTTTAATTCTGCAACTTTCATTAAAATAATGCTTGATGATCCTGCCACAGAGGTCCTTGTTTAGGCATTTTCTTTTTTACGGTGACAACGCTCTGTCCTTGTTTCGGCGTTGTCACCATCTCATACAGGCTTCCAATGGAGACTACAAATAGCTGTTTCAGCAGAAAATATTCAGGCAAGGTCCACTGATTTCATGAAAAATGTCTGCAAAATGCCATGGAGACATTGCTGGAGTGCATATGGACTGGAAATTAAGCACTGAGACTTAAAGTAAAACTAAAAAAAACAAAAACAAAAAAAAAAAGCAAAAGGAAGGAGCAATATTTAATTTTAAATGAATTTAAATTAATTAATTACATTTAAATAAAAAAAAAAAAAAAACAGCAATTGTTTATGATACACAGTTAATTCATTTGGACTTTACATCAAAATTACTGCATTTGTACATTTCAAAAACCAAAATATAGGAATAGTAGTGGTAAAAAAAAGCACTTGGGGGTTCAACTAATAATTTTTTGTATAATTCTCCTTTAAGGGGGCATGGCAGGGGGTGTGTCCTATGCCTACAAACCTTTAGTAATAGGCGCCCCTTGTTCTCATCTCAAAAAGTTGTAAGGTATGTGCTTTTCTGCAGTCCCTATATAGCAGGGCTGAAGTGTGACAGAAAGAAACAGCACAATGAGCCAATCAGTTCATGCGCTGACAAGAAGCATTCTGACAGGGGGACAGGGCAGAGAGACAGAGAGACAAGCTCATCACTGTGCTACTTCTTCTTTCACTGTCCAGGCACAGGCTGGGGGCGACCTAGGCTCAAAGGAAGTGGCTAGAATGATACTGAGGACATCTAGTGGCAAAAAAAAAAAGAACTGCAAGGGGGAAATCTCTGGATTGAAGCTGAATATTGCAGCACAAGCTGATTTTGTTATTTTATCACTCAATGGAATTTTCATTTTTATCCAATTATTTTTGGCTTGAGTTCTGTTTAAGGGACACTGTTCTACATCATCGAGGATCCATCCTGAGATGGTGACATCTTCACAAGTCTGAATTTATTTGACAGTTTTAGGAAATCATAGCGGATAAGAGATTGACAAGGAACGTAATTTTTTTCATTTTTAAGTGCCAAAATGACTTGTGTAGCAATTATATCTTATATATATATATATATATATATATATATATATTTTTTTTTTTTTTGCGTAACCAAAGTGGAATTCTCCATGTAAATTTCGCCCCATCCTTTCCCTTAAATTTTCACGATAAATAAATGGGTTTTAAAATATAGTTTTTTTCCACCAGTCTACCAGCCCGAGCTATATAACAACGTACGCTTCTTGGCAGCTGTGTCTTATAGGAAGAGCAGAGAGCTCAGTTAATATACAATGTAATGGCGCTGCCAGGGCCCTCTCACTGTGTAATCACTCCTTGAAAGCTGCGGGTACCCAGCGAGAAGATACTTTATAGCAAGAGCCAACAACATTTCATTTAGTTTCTGCTCCATGTGACAGATGGGTCTATCCGTGAAACTCATCCATATTACAATATGGGACGAGCGTGGCGCACGGTGTTCAGCCTCCACCTGGCAGCCCATAGATGCTTCCTCCTCGTTGCGAGCGAGATTATACTCCCCGCTGAGCTCGGCAATGATGTTAATATAAGAGCAACGATCACAACCAGATCATTGTGACTGGGTAGCGACGTGGGAATCAGCCCGCTACGTACTAATTTATCAGTTCTGGATCCAGTCAATCAGAATGTTTCATCGTATTTGGGACTGTTTGCTCATTGGTATTGCACATGCACTTGCATAGATGCCAACTGTCCCAGGTTTGTCGGGACAATTCCATATTTTGGACCTCAGTCCCGATGATGCAATGCCCAGGTGATGTCCAGTGATCATGGTGTCACCCTTATTTGAGTTACTGCCCAGCGACTCAATAAGGAATTCATTACTGTGGTCTAGATCCCAAGTGGGTGGTCCCTGCAAATTCAGGGGTGGGGTTTCTGTGGGTCACTCCAATAAGAGGGTGGGGGTCTAGATGGGATCAACACAACCAGATTATTTTGACTGTGTAGCGACATGGGAATCGGCCCACTACTTTCAAAGGTATCAATTCTGTATCCAGTATGTCACAATTTTCCATTGTATTTGGAACTGTTTGCTCACTGGAGCTGCACATGAACTTGCATTGACACCAACTGTCCCAGGTTTGCTAGGGCAATTCTATATTTTGGACCACACTCCTAATGATGCTATGCCCAGGTGATGTCCAGTGATCATGGTGTCATCTTTATTTGAGTTACTGTGCAGTAACCCAATGAGGAATTCATTACTGTGATCTGGATCCCGAGTGGGTGGGCCCTGCAAATTCAGGGGTGGGGTTTGGGCCATTCCAGTAGTGGGTGGGGGTCTAGATGTGATGATCACTACTAGATCATTGTGACTGGATTCTGGATCCAGTCAGTCAGAATTTTCCATCGTATTTGGGACTGTTTGCTCATTAGTGTTGCACATGCACTTGCATAGATGCCAACTGTTCCAGGTTTGTTGGGACAATTCCATATTTTGGACCACAATCCCGATGATGCAGTGCCTTGGTGAAGGAATTCATAACTGTGCTCTGGATCCCGAGTGGGTGGTCCCTACAAATTCAGGGGTGGGGTTTGAGTGGGTCACTCCAGTAAGAGGGTGGGGTTCTAGATGGGATTATCACAGCCAGATCATTGTGACTGGATAGCAACATGAGAATTGGCCTGCTAGATACAAAATGTATATATATGCATTTTCTTAGTATTATGGACTATTCACTCATTGGTGCCGTGCATCTATCTGCATAGCTTACAAACTGTCCTGAATTTGTCAGGACAGGTCAGTGTCTTTTTCATATAATTACATGTTATAGCCTACTAACCAACATATTACTGCACAGAATGAAATTACAATTTTGTAGAGACTAAACATATATAGGGGTTTAAAGTATTGGTAATTCTCTTATACATTTGGATGGAAGCTCATTATTAATGTAATTTTATCATATCAGGATTTAAGAATTATATGAAGATTTTAGTTCTGCCATTAAACACCAGACTAAAATATGTACTTGAAACTAACATTCCCAAAAGGAGGTCAGCAACGTGGGCTATATGTGTTCCTTTGTACTGGTGTCCTTTAAAGGAAGAATAGCATGGCTCTGCTCACTTTTCAAACAGGATTAAAACCTCCTCTTTCTTATTTTGGACCTCTGTTGGAACTGGTGACACAATACCTTCTGCTATTGGAAGGCAAAATTACACTTCATTGTATTTCACTTTAGTTTTCGGTTCCTTTTGGTCCATCTTTCAGTAACCTGACTGGATATACTCTTGAGAATATGACAGAAAGGCTCAAGTGTGCGATTGAAATGGAATAAATCCCATATTTATTGAAGAGGCAGATGTAAAAAGAATGTTTTCAAGGGAGCTGTGCCTTGGAAGGACAGGCTATTGCTCAGAACCTTGTTCTTTGTACATCTTCCTCTTCTATAAATATTAGATTTATTCCATTTCAGGTCTGAGTCTGGCTGTCACTCTCTCAAAATGATCGCAGGACTGTGCAGCATAGGGGTCTGGAGGTTGTGCTCCCTGTGTTGAGGTCTGCAGGTTGTTGTTGGCAAGCGGGTCTGCCATGCCTGTCTGACAGCTTAACCTGACTTTGCTGGTGATGAAACTAGTTTGAAGAGAACGGGCACATTCACGAGAAATAAAAAGGCCCTACATAGAACATGGAAGGTAAGGAGCATCTACACATTGTCCTTGCTCTCCTTCGCTATCCATTGGCTTGCTGGAGCCCTCCACAACAAGGCTCTGCAGGTTTTCAACTCAACACTGGAGCATAGCTTACATAGGGCTGATGACCATCTACCCCAAGAAGATGGCTCCCAAGCCTGGAGATTGGACTTTTAGACATCACGTGATGCATTGTAGGGAGAAAAACAAGTACTACCATATCTAGAAAAACTACAATAGGGCAAGCAGAAGGCACCCATGCTTCTAACCTTCCCTACTCTAAACTGCACTTCTTTAGCCCAAGTGGGCAAACGGCAAGTTTACAAAATATAGGATTGGTCTAGGGCAGGGGTGTCAAACTCGTGGGCCGTATCAGCATTATGGTCGCCCTGAAAGTGCCGGTTGTATACCTTAGGCTTGATGTCTAAAGCACCACCCCCCTTACATCAGATGCCAAGCTCTCCCCCCCCCCCACCATCAGAAGTCAAGGGTCCGCCACCCTCCTTACATCACAGTGGGGGCAGAGCTGGGAAGCAGAAAGTGCAGGGTCTAGAGGAGGACCAGAGAAGAGCTGGAGTTTTCTGAACGCTAAGACCAGGGGAGGTGAAGATGTAGGGGTGCTGCAGCTGCACAGAGAGGAGCAGGATCTGAAGGAGTTGTGTCCTCCACTCTGCGGCCGACTGCTGATGCAGGGGTGGTGGAGATGAGGGGAGTGCTGCAGCTGCAGGAGAGGTGTGAGGGCCACATGAAATGACCTGGAGTTCCGGATTTAGCCCCGGCCTTGTGTTTGACACCTGTGGTCTAGGGAGACCGACCAAAACGTGTACCTAAGTGAAGAGGTTCTACCACACACACAATCTAGGTGGGGTGTAACCAAAACTACATATACAACAAAAAAAAAAAAAGGTTTATTAGTATCAAAAAGACAAATAAGTTAAACCACTGCATCCCGTTGAGATTTTTTGTGTTGTTGCAAAGTGCAAGTTTGCTTTAATATGAAACCAAATGATCAGTATAATAGAGTGTATCAAAATTCAGGTATCCTATGCTTTGTCTATTTGTGGGCCATGGGAGCCCCTGGCCAACTCTTAGTTAAAGTAGAACATTACAAAATATGTTGTAGCATTTAGTTGTAAGGGCAACTGCACTTTCAGTTTTCTCTTAGCCCCCAGGCAAAGTCCCACAAATACAATTTGATCCTGTGGGTGTCACACCTAAAGTAGCTTCCTGTAATGGGGTGGCAAGGATACTGCACTGCTACTAAATTCAGAGCAGAGTTGCCACTCTCTTGTACATTGTCTGCTTTCACTACATAGGGATGATAAGACGTTGCAGGAGGCATGACTATCAGCTTTGTCACTGCTGCTTGTCAGTCAGCATGTGGCCACACCTAGTCCCGTCCATTGCTTTCTGGATTGACAGTACTGTCTCTGTTGCTGAATCTCTCCCACTTCAGTGTCTGGGATAGAGGTGTGGGAGTGACCCTGGTGCAGGCGGGACTTTAACCCTTTCGCTGCTAGAGCCGTTTTTGTGTTATTTGCACACGTTTAAAAAATCATTTTAGGCCTGAAGATTACACAAAACCCCTAAACACTATATATTTTCTGAAAGCAGACGCCCTAGAGAATAAAATAGTGGTAGTTCCAATTTTTATGTCACATTATATTACCGCAAAGGTCTAGGAAACACAATATTTCAGTAAAAAACACACTAACGTGAATTTTAGGGCATCCAAACGCAATAAATTACCCAAGATTTTGTGTTAGAATTATTGCTCTCACTCCGGCGTACGCGGTGATATGTTACATGTGTATCGCAATCAATGTTTTCACGCATAGGCATCCGGATGCATGCATTTACGTTTGTGCGTGTGTATATGTGGGGGGGGGCTTAAAAAAATTTGGGGGGATTTTATGTGCTTGGGTGTAACTTTATTTTTTGCAAAAAAAAAAAAAAAAATTATTTACTTAACTTTTTTTTGATCACATAGGGGACAAAAAGTCTCCTATGTGATACTTTTATGTCACAGGTTCTCTTTATTAAGACATGCAGGGTCTTTTCCCTGTACTCCTCTTATTGTTTTGCAATGCAGATGGGATTCCCCTTGACACCAACAATGGGGCACAATTCCTCCCACTGACACCAAAGATGGGGCATTGTTTTTTTTCCCCACTAATGTCTGAACCTTATCTTCTCCCAGTGACCACAGTCCAGCCCCCCTAAAAAGAATAGGGCCTAGTGACACCAATGATGGGGCACAATTCTTCCCTATGACACCAACAATGGGGCACAATTCCTCCCACTGACACCAAAGATGGGGTATTGTTTTTTTCCCACTTATGTCAGAACTTTATCTACTCCCAGTGGCCACAGTCCAGCCCCCCTAAAAAGAATAGGGCCTAGTGACACTAATGATGGGGCACAATTCTTCCCTATGACACCAACAATGGGGCACAATTCCTCCAACTGACACCAAAGATGGGGTATTGTTTTTTCCCACTAATGTCAGAACTTTATCTACTCCCAGTGGCCACAGTCCAGCCCCCCTAAAAAGAATAGGGCCTAGTGACACTAATGATGGGGCACAATTTTTCCCTATGACACCAACAATGGGGCACAATTCCTCCCACTGACACCAAAGATGGGGTATTGTTTTTTTCCCACTTATGTCAGAACTTTATCTACTCCCAGTGGCCACAGTCCAGCCCCCCTAAAAAGAATAGGGCCTAGTGACACTAATGATGGGGCACAATTCTTCCCTATGACACCAACAATGGGGCACAATTCCTCCAACTGACACCAAAGATGGGGTATTGTTTTTTCCCACTAATGTCAGAACTTTATCTACTCCCAGTGGCCACAGTCCAGCCCCCCTAAAAAGAATAGGGCCTAGTGACACTAATGATGGGGCACAATTTTTCCCTATGACACCAACAATGGGGCACAATTCCTCCCACTGACACCAAAGATGGGGTATTGTTTTTTTCCCACTTATGTCAGAACTTTATCTACTCCCAGTGGCCACAGTCCAGCCCCCCTAAAAAGAATAGGGCCTAGTGACACTAATGATGGGGCACAATTCTTCCCTATGACACCAACAATGGGGCACAATTCCTCCCACTGACACCAAAGATGGGGTATTGTTTTTTCCCACTAATGTCAGAACTTTATCTATTCCCAGTGGCTAAAGTCCGGCTCCCTAAGGTCTGAAGGACAGTAAAGTGGTCCTATATTTAGATAGTTTGGAGACCCCTGGGTTAGATATTAATGGGCATCAATCATTTCTCTGACTTCTAATGCACACTGTAAGCAGAAGCTCACAATGTGCAATGGAATCGGGATAAGAGGAAATGAAGCATGAAGCAACAAACAGCGGCAATACATGAAAACGAATGTATTTTGGTTCTTTAACTTGTATCTACATGAATGTGTTGAGTGTGTGCGTGTGTAGGGAATAAATAAAGTTGCACACTCATCCCCTTCCATGCATGTGACTCTCTCGGCTGTGTTCATTACGGCGGCGGAGGGCTTTGACAGGCAGTGGCGGTGACCGTACAGTGTGTGATGAACACAGCATGACAGCTAATATGTGCTGCTGTCCAAGGTACTGAATCACAATAAAGCGCTAAATTACTGTCTGTCATTGTGGGGCGCGTAAGAGACTAATGCCCTATTCCCTATTCTAAATAAACTTGACTGGGGGAGGCGGAGGGGAATCGAAGGAATTGTCAAAGCAGTTCTGTCCTCGTTCACGAGAGGCCACCGAACGTCCTGAAGAATAAAGAAAAAAAAAAATATGGCTTTTTCTTTTTACGCAGCGACACAAGGAAAACAGCCCCCCCTTGTTTGATGGCGTCTCAGCGAAACAAGGAGAGCGTGAGATTTTTGTTTATTTCTCCTCTGCCACAACAATCTGGGCATCTTAATGTGCCAGAGTCCATGGCTTGACAATACACACCCCACCATAATCACCGCACCCTCCTGCCAACTGGATGGCGCTCGTGCCAGGAGACGCTGGTGGGTCCGTTAACAAGTATTGGCAGGAGCTGAACCCGCGCAACTTGGCACCGTGAGACATTCTTAAAATATAAATATTAAAATTAGAATTTAAATATGTAAAAATGGTAATGATGTAGGAGTAGGAAACAAAAAAGCAGATTTCTTTCCAAAAAATAATAACGGTTTGGGAAAATGGTATACGTGCGATGGATTTTGGGTTTTGAAAGAAAATTGCTTGTTTTATTTTTTTGGTGATATACCTGAGACAAGAAACAGGAGAGGAGGAGTGGGAAAACCCTCATTGTAGGAGTCATGCCGTCCAAAGGTTGGTGGGACAAATGTAGGAATTGTGGCAAGGAGATCTTGCTGCCCAAAATCTCCATTAGACATTCCTGGAGAATCCTGGTGCCCAACATGGGACCTGGAAACCATGTATGGCCCCTGTTGATATACCTTTGATAGGAAACAGAATAGGAGATGTGTAAAGAGTGGGAAAGCCCTTATTGTAGAAGAAGCCATGACCGCCCAAAGGTTAGTGGGACAGATTTAGGAATTTTGGCAAGAAGATCTCGCTGCCGGAATCTCCATGAGACATTTGATTCCTGGAAAACTCTGGTGCCTAACATGGAGTCCAGGAATCATATATGGCACTTGGGCCCCTGTAGATATACCTTTGACAAGAAACAGGAAAGGAGGTGTGCAAAGAGTGGAAAAACCCTAATTGTAGAAGGAGCCACGACTTACTAAAAGTTGGTGGGACAGATTTAGGAATTGTGGCAAGAAGATCTCACTGCCGGAATCTCCCTGAAACATTTGATTCCTGGACAACCCTGGTGCCTAACATAGGGCCAAGGAACCATATATGGCACTTGGGCCCCTTTAGATGTACCTTTGACAGGAAACAGGATCGGATTTGTGGAAAAACCTAATTGTAGAATGAGCCATGACTGTCCAAAGGTTAGTGGTACAGATTTAGGAATTTTGGCAAGAAGATCTCGCTGCCGGAATCTCCATGAGACATTTGATTCCTGGAAAACTCTGGTGCCTTACATGGAGTCCGGGAATCATATATGGCACTTGGGCCCCTGTAGATATACCTTTGACAAGAAACAGGAAAGGAGGTGTGTAAAGAGGGGAAAAACCCTAATTGTAGAAGGAGCCACAACTTACCAAAAGTTGGTGGGACAGATTTAGGAATTGTGGCAAGAAGATCTCACTGCCGGAATCTCCATGAGACATTTGATTCCTGGACAACCCTGGTGCCTAACATGGGGCCAAGGAACCATATATGGCACTTGAGCCCTTTTAGATGTACCTTTGACAGGAAACAGGATCGGATTTATGGAAAAACCTAATTGTAGAAGGAGCCATGACCATTCAAAGGTGGGTGGGACAGATTTTGGAATTGTGTCAAGGAGATCTTGCTGCCGAAATCTCCATTAGACATTCGATTCCTGGACAACCCTTATACCCAACATGGGGCCCAGGAACCATATATGACACTTGGGCCCCTGTAGATATATTGACAGGAAACAGGAAAGGAGGAGTGAGAACACTTTAAAATGTAGTCATGACCATGCAAGGTGTGTCAGACAGAGTGTAACTGGGAATCGTGCAAAGAAGGTCTCAATTCCGAAATCTCCAGTTCTTAGATTCCTGGAGAACCCTGGTGCTCAACATGGGGCCCGAGAACCACATATGGCCCTTTGGCCCTTGTAGACAGTGGTTTGTTTTGCTGCTAAACGAAAAATGAAGGAAATTCTTTGACTTCTTTAACCCCCACCCCATTGCGTTTCCTGAAGTACAACCACGCTCAACATGAAGATTCCTATTACATTTAATTGTGCCTTTCCACCCCTGCTGTCACTTGTTACTTGAAATGTACATAAGTAGAGTTGAGCGAACCCGGACTGTAAAGTTCGGGTCCGTACCGAACTTTGGGGTGTCCGGGACCCGGACCCGGACCCGGACTTTTCAAAAAAAGTCCGGGTTCGG
>BLSH010400950.1:1175446-1199133 GCA_018402905.1 Glandirana rugosa | reverse complement strand
TAGAGGATTAGAGAGCTGTAGAGGGAGAGAGAGAGATAGAGAGAGTTATGAAGAGAGGGTGGGAGAGGATGTGGGACAGGGAGAGGGAGGAAAAGAGAGAGATAAAGAAAGAGGGTAAGAGGAGAGGATAGGGAGGGAAAGAGGAAAATAGAGAGATATAGAGAGGGGGGGGGGGGAGAGAAAGAAAGAGCAGTATAGGATTAGAGAGCTGTAGAGGGAGAGAGAGAGAGAGAGAGAGATATGAAGTGAGGGTGGGAGAGGAAGAGAGTGTGGAACTGGGAGAGAGAGGAAAAGAGAGAGATAAAGAAAGAGGGTAAGAGGAGGATAGGGAGAGAAAGAGGAAAGGAGAGAGATATAATGAGGGGAAGGGAGGAGGAGAGGGAGGGAGACAAGGAGGAAGGGAGAGGAGTAGAATATTAGAGAGCTGTAGAGGGAGAGAGAGCGAGAGATAGGGAGAGAGTGTGGAACAGGGAGAGAGAAAGTGAGAAAGAGGAAAGGAGAGAGATAAAGAGAGGGGGAGAGGAGATAGTTGAAGAGAGAGAAAGAGTAAGGGAGAGAGATGGGAAAGAGGATGAGAGGGCAGGTGAGAGCGAGAGAGAGAAGGAGGAAGAGGAGGTGGGAGAGGGAGAGAGAGGAGGTGGGAGAGGGAGAGAGAGAAGGAGGAAGAGGGGGAGGTAGAGGAGGAGAGAGCTGGGAAGAGAGGAATTTAGAGGAAGGGAGTAAGACAGGGAGAGAATAAGGGAGCGAGCAGGAGAGAAAGTGAGAAAGAGGAAGGGAGGGAGAAAAGAGAGTGGGAGAGGGAAAGAAAGAGAGAGAGATGGGGGAGATAGAAAATGAGGGGTAGAACAGGGGAGGGAAGGAAAGAAGGAAAGAAGAGATGGAAGACAGGAAGGAAGGAAGAGGTGGAAGACGGGACGTAAGGAAGAACAAAAAGAAGCAAAATAGAAATGAAGGGAGGTAGGGAAAGAGGAAGAGGGGAAAACCGGAAGAAGGGAGGAAGGGGGAAGACAGGAAAAAAGGAAGAAAGACAAAAAGGATGTTAGAAATTAAGGAAGGAAGGTGGGTGGAAGACAGAAAAGAAGGAAGAAAGAGGGGAAGACAGGAAGGAACGAAAGAAGGAAGAGAGGAAGGGAAAGAGGAATCGAGGAATGAAGGAAGGAAGGAAGGAAGGAAAAGGGGAAAACAGGAAGAAGGGAGACGACAGGAAGGAAGAAAGACAAAAAGAAGGAAAATAGAAATGAAGGGAGAAAGGTAAAGAGGAATCGAAGAAGGAAGGAAAGAAGAAGGGAAAACAGGAAGAAAGGAGGAAGGAGGAAGACAGGATGAAAGGAAGAAAGACAAGAGGAAGGATGATAAATGAAGGAGGGGAGGTAAAGGAAGGAAGAAAGAAAGAAAGAAAGAAAGAAGGGCAAAAAGAAGACAAATAGAAATGAAGAGAGGAAGGGAAAGATGAATTGAAGGAAGGAAGAAGGGAAAACAGGAAGAAAGGCGGAAGGGGGAAGACAGGATGAAGGAAAGAAAGACAAAAAGAAGGATGATGGAAATGAAGGAGGGGAGGGAAAGGAAGGAAGGAAGACAAAAAGAAGCATTATAGAAATGAAGGAGGGGAGGGAAAGGAAGGAAGGACAGAAGGAAGACAAAAAGAAGGAAAATAGAAATGAAGGAGGGGAGGAAGGAAGGAAGGTAAACTTAAATGAATGATTTATTATTAGCTCATTGAATGACACATTCTTTCTCTCTGGATCTGTGAAGCTGAACTCTCATATAATAATGTGAAGCTGTAGCCACACATGGTGGAGCCCCCATCCACAAGAAGCAGAGTAGCACTCCTCAGGCTGGGAGTGAGGGATTATGGGCCGTGCCTCTCAGCAGGCCCATCACCTCGTGCCGAGCTTTCTTTTCATGTTAATTGACCCCGTGACATACAGAACAGGCCTGATGGGGCACTTCGGATTCCGCTGAACACTTCATTAAAATTGCGGTGGAAAGTGTCAGGCAGAAGAGAAAAGGGTCCATCTTTGTTAGGAGCCGGAGCGGGGAAGGGAGCAGGATGAATTGCCATGGAAACTGAAAGCAGCCGCGAATTGCGTGCTGACCCCTCTAAAGAAAAGGGCAAAGCCTGGCTATTTGCTGGTACAGTTATAAACTTTCTGTGCTGTGGGCAGTTACAAAGGGAGGCTGCAAAACGTACATAGCGGCGGGGTTCTGAAAAAAAAGACTATATTTTATATTTTATTATTCTCGCAGAAGGGATGAACGATGGGGCGTCCATGCTGCAACAAAAGTTTTATTGGAAAACAAACTTTTCCCTGCTCTATTAACCCCGCGCTGCCCCAGGGGATTGATAATACACCAGGGTTAATCTGTTCTAGTATAATTGGGGTTAATACGTAAGACCCCTCCAAGGACATGCCGCTGCTGAATATAATTCATGGTTCAACAGCTTATGTCTAAAAAAAGGATAGAAACTAAAACTGAAAAGGAACTATAGGGTTGTATAAGCTTAACCCTTGATAACCAGTAACAGGGTGATTAATTGGAATATATAGTATTATATACAGTATACACACACAGGTATACACTGTATTATCAAAAGTATTGTGACACCTGCCTTTACACATACATGAACTTTAATGGAATCCCAGCCTTAGTCCGTAGGGTTCAATATTGAGTTGGCCCACCCTTTGCAGCTATAACAGCTTCAACTCTTCCGGGAAGGCTGTCCACAATGTTTAGGAGTATCTATGGGAATGTTTGACTCTAATTCATCCCAAAGGTGTTCTATCGGGTTGAGGTCAAAGCTCTGTGCAGGCCAGTCAAGTTCCTCCACCCCAAACTCACACCATGTCTATATGGACTTTTCTTTGTGCACTGGTCCAAATCATTTGGTGGAGGGGAGATTATGGTGGGGGGCTGTTTTTCAGGGGTTGGGCTTAGCCCCTTAGTTCCAGTGAAGGGAACTCTTAAGGCGTCAGCATACCAAGACATTTTGGACAATTGAATGCTCCCAACTTTGTGGGAACAGTTTGGGGATGGCCCCTTCCTGATCCAACATGAATGCACACAAGTGCAGAAACAAGGGCCATAGAGACATGGATGAGCGAGTTTGGGGTGGAGGAACTTGACTGACCTGCAACGGATGGCCCTTGAAGCCTTTGGGTGATGTCAACACTCCAGACTTTACCAGCCATTGTCAAGTGCTCTCTCTCCTCTCCCCAGAAGCCGGCCACTGGCTGGCACAGAGGATCACGTGACCAGATGGGCTGAAAATAGGTAAGTATATACCTCTTTCTTACACATGTTAGTCAGTAGTTAGGATTCAGCTGGGATTCCACTTTAAATAGAAGTGTGTGGAGATGTTAGAAGGAAAGAGGGGGCATTGTTAAGAATAGTAAGGTTTAAGCTGGAATTTCAACTTAAAGCCCATTGCACTCTTATAAACCACCAAAAACCATCCTTATTTTGAGTTCCTCATTTTGCTAAAATAGTGACATCTTGTCAAAATATCCTGATTTCCAAGGAAATTTTGTTTATCCCTACTTTTTATTTTTATACAGTAGATAAAGCCAAAACTTTTTATATCCATTTAAGGTAAAGATGGGTTACAACCCCTTCACTACCTGTCAGGTGGACACAAGAGGTGAAGAAAAATCTCTTTAGTGAGGCAAATCCCCACTCATACAGTTGTTACCATAATATGTTTTTCATGTGTTTTTTTTCTTTTCACAGAGCTATGTGGCGTGGTGCTTGTTGAATCCCCGTAAACCAAAAAACAAAAAAAAACTGAACTGTGAAATCACACTGCAAGAAAAAGTGCATAAAAGTACAGGATAGGGCCAACCTCCAAAGAGGAAGAACCTGTATCCTTGAACCCCTCCTGGTCACAAAGGCTCCTGACAGGGGCAAGGCGCTCTGGTCCACCTAGTCTGAAGCCAGGTGGACCCCTTCCCTTAGGGACCAACCACAGCCAAGTCCTCCAAGTACTTGTTGAGGGCTCTTCCGAAGCCCCCCCCCCCCCCCCCCCAGGATGAGGAAAAAGACCCATAAGCCACAGATCCTCTCCCCAACATCAAGTGCTCCTCCTTTGGTGTCAGCGGAAGGAACAATACCCCATCACTGGTGTCAGTGGAAGGAATAGTGTCCTTTCATTTGTGTCAGTGGGAGGAATAGTGCCATATCTTTAGTGTCAGTGGAAGAAATAGTATCCTGTGATTGTTGTGGATGGAAGGAATGGTACCCCATTACTGGTGCCATTGGGAGGAATAGTGCCCCATCATTGGTGTCAGTGGGAGGAATGGTGCTCTGTTATTGGTGTGGGTGGAAGGAATAGTGCCCTATTGTTGGTGTCACTGGGAGAATAGTTCCTTACTGTTGATGTCAGTGAAAATAATGGTGCCTCATTGTTGGTGTCAGTGGGAGTAATATTGTTGCAGTTTAGAGACCACTAGTCTATGTAGAACAAATATGGCTCACAAAGTAAAGCAAATGGAAAGTACTCTTATTAAATCCATAAGGATATTTATTCTTGGGCTGGACGCTTTAGCATGAAAGGTTTTGTCAAAGGGAGTAATTATTACTATAGATATTGAAGTGGGATGTGTAGGCTCTTTTGTCTCAGTGCAAAAGATTTACTGCTATTTCCTGAAGGGTAGTTACTATACATAAATCTTATGGACTGGCCTGTTCAGACATTTTTATAATTTATATGTATGTGATTGTGTTTTGGTATTTGACATGTGCCTTATAGGGCTCATTTACACAGGCGGCAGCCCTTACCACCCCTCTGAAAAGGGATTTGCATGGGAATGCTTTTGAAAGAGCAGTAAAGGAGTGGCTGTCCGGTGATATTGGCCACCTGTTTTGTTTGGCAGGCAAATAGGGATTTTGAATGGGAAGACCGCATTGTAACCATGAGCCTAGCTTTTGTCTTGTGGTTGTGGCACATCCCCTCTAGAATGGGTCGTATTCGGCAGCAGTACTGCCTGTCTGATGCAACATGGGGTGTCCTTTGCGCCATTGCTGTAAAGCAAGGCATCTCAGCTGGGACATGTGTACAACCCCATTTAGAAACCTTTCCAGCTGAAGGGGGGCAGTCAAGGGGCAATAAAATCACACACCTCCCTGGTTACCCATGTGAATGAGTCCTTGGTAATGTTCAATTTGCAAATTAGTAAACAATAGATTTTAAATATTTGCATGTAATGGTGTCTGTGCAAACCTTTTTGAGTATACTCTATTTTCAAGTTCATATGTGAAGACATCAGTCTCTACCATTAATGTGGGCTATCTCTGGATGGCTAGCAGTAAAAAAGGTGACATGGGTTGGGTTCTAACCCTCTACCCCTTTGGTTCTTAGATCCAAGAGAACCTGTTACCGACAAAAAATGCAAGTAAAGCACAGAAAATCTAGTATTTTAAATGCTTATGCGCAATGGTTTTCCTTTCCATAAATTATTTTTATTCACGTACAATTTGCCATTGAATTTGATAGCAGATTTGACTACTCTAGGCAAGTCAATTCCTTAGTACAGCCCCCCTCCCTGTTTGCATTTCATAGCTCTCTCCGGGAGTATCTAATTACTGTCTGGGCTCACCTTCCTACAAACCCTTTTATCTCATTTCCAGAAGATGGGCAAAGTGGAAAACTATAGGGTGTATAGTTGAGTCTGTGGGGGCTTCTGACATCCCAACCAAGATGGCGGCACCCAGTAGCAGTCTCAGGACTTTTGGATGTCTACATGAGGGATGTTTTTACAGAATAATCTCATTAAATGATTACATCATGATTTTTATTAAAGTGGATTGTCTGGTGATATTTTAATCCATCCTTGTTCAACCTTTTCAACCCAGAGAAACCCTTGAAATAACTTTCCAGTCCCAAGGAACCCCTACTAAAAATGATTATATCTACAACTCATGGTACATTAGTGTGATGCTCCTTACACTTGTGGACATTGAGAATTACCTCCTTACAGATAGCTAAAAAGATCAATGGTATCAATGGGAACTTATCTGAGAGGTAGAAATTGCTAATTTCTTCAGGAACCTCTAGCAACCTCTGGAGGAACCCTAGAGTTCCATGGAACCCTGGTTGAGAAACCCTGCTTTAACCCATTTAACCACTTGCTGACCGCTGATCGGCAATTGACGGCGACAATGTGGCTCTGTAACGCAAAACTCCGTCATATGACGGCGGCCGCGATACAGAGCCACTGTGAGCGTGCGCGCGCCGCCGGAGGCGCGCACGCGCGCTCACTGTGTTCGGGGGGGGCCAGGGAGCGGGTGCGGTGGCTTCGATTGCCGCCGGCCACCCGCGATGCCCCCCCCGGAGTGAAAGAGCGGAGGTCCGTGCATGTAAACACGGACCTCCGCTCTGTGTGAGGGGGAAGGGCTGTGATCACAGCCTTCCTGTACATGAAGGCTGTGACCACTTCCCTTCCCCAGCTAGGCAAGCCCCCATACAGTTAGAACACGCCCAGGGAACATACTTAACCCTTAGCGCGCCCCCTGCAGGTTAACCCCTTCATTGCCAATGGCATTTACACAGTAATCAATGCATTTTTATAGCACTGACCGCTGTATAAATGCCAATGGTCCCAAAAAAGTGTCAAAATGTCCGCTGAAATATCGCAGTACCGCTAAAAATCGCAGAACGCCGCCATTACTAATAAAAAATAAAAAAAAAATAAAAACCACAAAAATGAATTCTCATCATCCGTAAACGTGACCACTTTTGCGCAAACCAATCAATAAACGCCGATTGCAATTTTTTTTATTGCAAATATGAGGAAGAATATAAATCGGCCAAAAACTGTGAAAAAAAATTTTTTTTTATATTTTTTTTTTGGATTTGTATTGTAGCAAAAAGTAAGAAATTTGGGTTTTTTTGCAAAATTGTCGCTCTTCTTTTGTTTATAGCGGCGATCAGAAATGACGCAGAGGTGATCAAATATCACCAAAAGAAAGCTCTATTTGTGGGAAAAAAAGGACGCAAATTTCGTTTGGGTACAACGCCGCACGACCGCGCAATTGTCAGTTAAAGCGACGCAGTGCCGAATCGCAAAAAGGGCTCCGGTCCTAAAGCTGGAAATCCTTCCGGGGCTGAAGTGGTTAAAGGTTCACTGTGTTAAAGAGAACCAGCCACCAAAGTTGCCGTCTGGTGGTAAAAAGGTAATCAAAGCAACCTCAGAAGGAAAGTAGTACATGTAGAGAGAACGACATCTGGGTTTAAGAAATCCCACCCACATAATTGTCATTAAGCCAAATTGTAGCTTCAAAATCAGAGAAGAAATTCAAATCATGAAGTTCTTTTTACAGCATCCACGTACATTCTCTGTATGCTTGATTCTAGGTATTAGGGCTCTGTAATCTTCTCCCTTGCTTTTCCATATCTACTTTGTTCCAGAATTTGAAAAAAAAAGAAGCAAGTATCAGCCAATCTACAATATCATCCATCCCTACAAAGCACTTTACCTCTGGAGCCCCAAACCCCGCTGCTGCGCAAAGAAAAAATTCTTTATTGCCACTGTAATAAGGCAGCGGTGAACATTTTATTCCATTTGTACGCCTTGTGCCTGCGGTGTGTGCAAAACGTAATTTATTTATACACAAATTGATTCTATTATTCACTGTTACAGGGGCCACTGTCCTGCTGGATTTGTTTAATCCGCAGACTCACCAGGAGCACTTTACAAGGAGCTGAACAATAGAGGAGGATCAGAAGTTCGGTGACACAATGTTCCCGCATTTTCCTTTTATATAATGCGCCCTCCTATTCATCATGAACTTTCTTTTCTAAAGACAGAAACATCTACCAGAAACATCTGTGGGGCCAGTATTTTTTTTTCAAGAAGTCCCGTCACTTCAGAAGAATCTTATTCATTAATTGGTTTGATATTATGACTATATTATTATTTTAGGAAAAGGCTATTTGAAGACCAACTGAAAATCGGGTCATCCCTCCAAATATGCTTGTTATAGACTTTATTAGTCAGAAAGCCTTTCTCTGCACACCTCTATTAAAAAAGTTTCACGTTGTTGCTAGGAGACTGATTTTCTTGAGTTGGCCAAAGAAACTATATGGTTAAAAGTCTGTTAGCACCTGACCATCACACCTAAATGAGCTTGTTGGAGATCCCGTTGGAAAACCATGGACGCTTATATGGAGTTGTCCCCGCTTCTCTTTTTTGCACCATAACAGCCTCCACTCTTCTGCGAGGCCTTTCTACAAGAAGTGGACGTTGTCTATAGAAATCTGTGCCCATTCAGCCAAAAGAGCATTTGTGAGGTCATGTTGGATGAAAAGCCCTGGTTCGTAATTGGCGTTCCAGTTCATTCCAAATTACCTCAGTAGGGTTGAAGTTATTGCTCTGTGATGGCCACTCCAGTTCCTCCGAACCAAACTGGTCAAACCATTAAGAGAAGGCCAGTTGAAGATCAACAGAGAATTGGGTCCCTTTTGAAGAATCTTATTCATTAATTGGTTTGATGTTATGACTATATTATTATTTTAGGAAAAGGCTATTTGAAGACCAATTGAAAATCGGGTCATCCCTCCAAATATGCTCGTTATAGACTTTATTAGTCAGAAAGCCTTTCTCTGCACACCTCTATTAGAAAAAAGTTTCACGTTGTTGCTAGGAGACTGATTTTCTTGAGTTGGCCAAAGAAACTATATGGTTAAAAGTCTGTTAGCACCTGACCATCACACCTAAATGAGCTTGTTGGAGATCCCGTTGGAAAACCATGGACGCTTATATGGAGTTGTCCCCGCTTCTCTTTTTTGCACCATAACAGCCTCCACTCTTCTGCGAGGCCTTTCTACAAGAAGTGGACGTTGTCTATAGAAATCTGTGCCCATTCAGCCAAAAGAGCATTTGTGAGGTCATGTTGGATGAAAAGCCCTGGTTCGTAATTGGCGTTCCAGTTCATTCCAAATTACCTCAGTAGGGTTGAAGTTATTGCTCTGTGATGGCCACTCCAGTTCCTCCGAACCAAACTGGTCAAACCATTAAGAGAAGGCCAGTTGAAGATCAACAGAGAATTGGGTCCCTTTTGAAGAATCTTATTCATTAATTGGTTTGATGTTATGACTATATTATTATTTTAGGAAAAGGCTATTTGAAGACCAATTGAAAATCGGGTCATCCCTCCAAATATGCTCGTTATAGACTTTATTAGTCAGAAAGCCTTTCTCTGCACACCTCTATTAGAAAAAAGTTTCACGTTGTTGCTAGGAGACTGATTTTCTTGAGTTGGCCAAAGAAACTATATGGTTAAAAGTCTGTTAGCACCTGACCATCACACCTAAATGAGCTTGTTGGAGATCCCATTGGAAAACCATGGACGCTAATATGGAGTTGTTCCCGCTTCTCTTTTTTGCACGGTAACAGCCTCCACTCTTCTGCGAGGCCTTTCAACAAAAAGTGGAAGTTGTCTATAGAAATCTGTGCCCATTCAGCCAAAAGAGCATTTGTGAGGTCATGTTGGATGAAAAGCCCTGGTTCGTAATTGGCGTTCCAGTTCATTCCAAATGACCTCAGTAGGGTTGAAGTTATGGCTCTGTGATGGCCACTCCAGTTCCTCCAAACCAAACTGGTCAAACCATTAAGAAAAGGCCAGTTGAAGATCAACAGAGAATTGGGTCCCTTCTGAAGAATCTTATTCATTAATTGGTTTGATGTTATGACTATATTATTATTTTAGGAAAAGGCTATTTGAAGACCAATTGAAAATCGGGTCATCCCTCCAAATATGCTTGTTATAGACTTTATTAGTCAGAAAGCCTTTCTCTGCACACCTCTATTAAAAAAGTTTCACTTTGTTGCTAGGAGACTGATTTTCTTGAGTTGGCCAAAGAAACTATATGGTTAAAAGTATGTTAGCACCTGACCATCACACCTAAATGAGCTTGTTGGAGATCCCATTGGAAAACTATGGACGCTTATATGGAGTTGTCCCCGCTTCTCTTTTTTGCACCATAACAGCCTCCACTCTTCTGCGAGGCCTTTCTACAAGAAGTGGACGTTGTCTATAGAAATCTGTGCCCATTCAGCCAAAAGAGCATTTGTGAGGTCATGTTGGATGAAAAGCCCTGGTTCGTAATTCGCGTTCCAGTTCATCCCAAATGACCTCAGTAGGGTTGAAGTTATGGCTCTGTGATGGCCACTCCAGTTCCTCCAAACCAAACTGGTCAAACCATTAAGAGAAGGCCAGTTGAAGATCAACAGAGAATTGGGTCCCTTCTGAAGAATCTTATTCATTAATTGGTTTGACGTTATGAATATATTTTTAGTATAGGAAAAGACCATTTGAAGACCAACTGAGAATTGGGTCATCC
Source organism: Glandirana rugosa (assembly GCA_018402905.1). NCBI lineage: Eukaryota > Metazoa > Chordata > Amphibia > Anura > Ranidae > Glandirana > Glandirana rugosa. Next base: position 1,188,794 of record BLSH010400950.1, on the reverse strand, counting down.
CTCCAAATATGCCACTTTATTAGTCAGAAAGCCCTCCTTTGTTCCCCTCTTTGAAAAAAGTTTCACTTTGCTAATAGAAGACTGATTTTCTTGAGTTGACTAAGCCCCGCCAATTGAGATTCCCAAGGAACACTATTAAATAAAAGTCTGTTGGCCCCTGACCACCACACCTAAATGAGCTTGTTGGAGATCCCATTAAAAAACCATGTATGTTATGAAGTTGCCCCAGCTTCTCTTTTTGTACTATATCAGCCCCCACTCTTCTGTCGGGGCTTTCTACAAGAATTTGGAGTGCGTCTATGGAATTTTGTACCCATTCAGTCAAAAGAGCATTTGGGAGGTCATGCTGGATGAGAAGAAGGTCATTTTGGATGAAAAGACCTGGTTCATATTTGGTGTTCCAGTTCATTCCAAATGACTTCAGTAGGGTTAAGGTTAAAGCTATGTGATGGCCACTCCAGTTAATCCACACCACACTGGTCAAATCATGTCTTTTACGAATGGGCTATTTGAAGAGTAACCGAGAATTGGGTCATTCCCCCAAATATGTAAGTTATAGACTTTATTAGTCAGAAAGCCCTCTTTTGCGCACCTGTTTGAAAAAAGTTTCACTTTGCTGATAGAAGACTAATTTCCTTGAGTTGACTAAGCCTCGCCAACTGAGATTCCTATGTACACTATATGATTAAAAGTCTGTTGGCACTTGATCATCACACCTACAATAAGATATGAGCTTCCTGGAAATCCCATTACAAAACCATGTATGTTAAAGTGGATGTAAACCCACCACTCAAGAATGCAATCTATTGCCATCAGAGACATGTATATATTTATACATGTCTTTTGCATGTATCCCTACCTGTTAAATGTCACCCCCTTCAGTACAAAACTCTGCAAAAACTCTGCAAAACTCCAGAATCCATGGGCGGGTCTATGTTGCGGCACTCGGTGGGCGGAGCCATGACGTCACTAGATTCTCGCCAGCTCTACACTCCCCTTTGGCTCACGGCCCCCTGTGACTCCTGCGCATGTGCCACACTCAATCTCATAGCTGTGAGACGCATCTGCCACTCACAGCACGGGGAAAAAACCGGGACCTATTTATCTGTGTCTTTTTTTTTTTTTTTTTTTTGTTACTGAAAAAGATAAGAGGATTGCTCAGAGTTGGATTAACTCTTTGTGGCAAGACTGGGCACAGATGACATGATATCCTCTACCGTACAAGGTCAAAGTCTTAAATTTTTTTCTTTTTTTTTTGGGTTTACATCCACTTTAATACGGAGTAGATCATACTTCTTTTTTTGCACCATAACAGCCTCAACTCTTTTGCGAGGGCTTTCTTAAAAAATTTGGAGGTTGTCTATGGAAATTTGTGCCCATTCCACCAAAAGAACATTCGTGAGGTCACTTTGGAAGAGAAGGTGTTCCAGTTCATCCCAAATAACTTCAGTAGGGTTGAGGTTAAGGCTTTGTGAAGACCACTCAAGTTCCTCTATACTAAGGTGGTCAAACCATGCTTTCATGGAGTTGTCTTTGTACACAGGGGCACAGTCATTCTGAGACTAGAAAAGGGCCTTCTCCAAAATGTTGCCACAAAGTTGGAAGCGCACAATTTTCTAAACTGTCTTTGTATGCTGCAGCATTAACAGCGATCTTCTCTGGAAACACACTGAGGAAAGGGATGTCATAGCAGCTTCCTATTCCATGATCTTGGAATGGGAGGTCCAACGAGCTCATACAGGGGTGAGGGTGGGGTGTCTTTTACCAATACAGTGTATGACGTTGAACTAAATCTGAACTTTGGGCAGATTTAACAGGCACAAAATCAATTTAGTTCTGCAAATATTAGCATTAAAAGTAGATATTGATAATTGCATGTATTGAATTATATTTAATATAGTATTTATATGTATTAAATGTATATTTTAAACTCATGCAGAACCTAAATCTAACCTGATATCAGCATATTTGAATCTCTGAACAGCAGGGCTGATGTGTGAGAGGGAGAAGTCAATCACTGTGCTGCTTCTCCTTTCACTGTCCAGTCGCAAGAAATGGGTTAAATGATACTGGCCCCTAGACTGAGGACATCTAGTGGCAGAAAAGAAGTACTCTGGGAGAAATCGCTGGGTTCAAAGTGAATATTGCAGCAAAGGCTGTTTTTTTAAAAATTTTATTAACCTTAGACTGCATAGAGGGTTCTTTATGGTAAGAGCAGTGAGGATGTGGAATTCTCTTCCACAAGTAGTGGTTTCAGCAGAGAGCATAGATAATTTCAAAAAACTATTAGATAGCAAAGGCGTGCGCAGCCTATTGCATTAGGGCAGGGGTCCTCAAACTATGGCCCTCCAGTTGTTCAGGAACTACAATTCCCATCATGCCTAGTCATGTCTGTGAATGTCAGAGTTTTACAATGCCTCATGGGATGTGTAGTTCCGCAACAGCTGGAGGGCCGTAGTTTGAGGATGCCTGCATTAGGGGGTGCACCCCAAAGCTCAAACACACACATCTTTCTCTGCAGCCTCAACTGCACGGGACAGTGAATGAATGGGAAGGGCTCTTTGCTGAGCGGCTTTGTGTTCATTCACAAACTGAAGCATAATAAACACAGTGTACTATGCTTCAGTTATGGATGAACACAGTGAGTGAGTGCATTCACTGTGTTCATTTAGAAAAGGAAGGCACTGGTAAATGACATATTTACTAGCCCCTTCCCCCACTCTCCATCCTGAAACATCCCCCACAGCAGCCAGGAGAAGAAGAAAAGAGGGAAGCCAGCAGCACTGCAGGGCAGGGGGCCAACACAGGGTGGAATCAGCACTGCACATAGTGATTAGGGTGTACCCAGGCACACCTGGCACACCCCCTGCGCAGGCAGGGGGTGTTAGCACCCCCTGTTAGCTAGGCACCTAAATGACCACAATATACAGGGATATATAATGTAATACTGATACAAAAGCACACACACAGGTTGGACTGGATGGACTTTTTTCAACCTCACCAACTATGTAACTATGTTACATTTTTTAGGGTTGCACTGACACTGTTTTTTTACTGGTGTGTACAAGTGCCAATACTTTTGGTCAAGTACTCGTGGATACCAAGTACCGATACCTTTGTTTGAGCCCATACAAAACGAATGGGCTCAAATCGCACTGCAAAGAATCGCATGCAATTTGAACAGAAATATGGTGCGATTCCTGTCAGAATCTCATGCAGTTACATGCACCGCTTTTGTGTAAACCCAGGCGGAAATCACTATGACAAGCCTGGGTTCACACAGGAGTGGTGCAGGAAACCACATGCGATTTGGACAGGAATTGCACCGCATTTCATATCGCATGCGATTATTTGCAGTGCAATTTTAGCCCATTCATTCTGTATGGGATCCAATCGCACCAGCTTTGGGTATCGGAGCATTTTCCCGGGTACTCAGTGAAAATACTCAATAACGGCACCGGCATTGGTGCAACCCTAATATTTTTACCCTGGAGTTCTGCTTTAAACATAAACTATTATTTCTCTATCCTTTGCACTTTAATCAGATCTCTGCTTTAAGCTACAGTGCAGTTCACTTTTTTTTCATTCCACAAGCGTTAAAAAGCATCAATTCCAAATTAAATAAATCTCATTAGGCAGTGACAATGAACATCCTTCTTATAATAAATGCACCATCAATTAATTTCTCCTTTGCATAATAAATTGACTATAAATTATAAAAGACAGGCCATAACTACGGGTGACCTTTACGTCGCAGAGGTTTTGTCATGCGCATCATTGTAAATGCTGTAAAAAAAAATGTCACGGAGCTTTAAAAAAAAAAAGGGGGGGGGTGAGAGATAATTAACCGTTTTTTGAAGAAAGGCATACAACATAAGTGAGCTTTTATTGGCCTGGGCTGGAGTCTTCATATTAAGCTGAAATAGAGTTAATTAGGGGAATTGGACAATTGGTTGCCGGTGCATGATGTACGGTGAGATGTACAGACAGCCACCTGGCTGAATTAAATGCTTCTTATTCCTACGACACGCAGTGGCAAAGTTATAAAACCCTGAAAGGGCGAGTTCGCCGTTTCACAAAAAATCTACTTCCCCCCCGGTCCCCGATGCACTTGGCTCCATCAATATTATCTTCAGCCACCCATGGCAGTCAGTGTACAGGCATTTGAAATATGCAGTACCAGGCGCAGAGAATGTGTAGCACTAAGAGGTTGGCAATAGTGAGCTGGCATTGGTCAGCTCCGCTACCTGACCATGCTGACCAATCAGAACCTTTCTTTGTTTCAGGCTGCGTGAAGTGAAGAAATGTCATCATCACACCAAGGATTCCTCGAAAGGGTCCAAAGCTTTATCCCGTGGTCACATGATAAACATACAGCAACGTTTCGGTGCCAAGCAGGGCCCCTTCGTCAGGCAAGTGACACTTACCTGACGAAGGGGCCCTGTGTGGCTCCGAAACGTTGCTGTATGTTTCCCATGTGACCATAGAATAAAGATTTGGACCCTTTCGAGGAATCCTTGGTGTGCTGATAACATTTCTTCACCTTGATTATCCAGCCCATGGTCATTACAGCACCCAGCATCACTGAACAGCTGGTTTTCAAAAATGTGTGCGTGGGGAACATTGCATCCAGGAGAAAGAAAGTGAAGAAATGTCATCAGCACACCAAGGATTCCTCGAAAGGGTCCAAAGCTTTATCCCGTGGTCACATGATAAATATACAGCCACGTTTCGGAGCCAAGCAGGGCCTCTTCGTCAGGAAGGTGACACTTGCCTGACAAAGGGGCCCTGTGTGGCTCCAAAATGTTGCTGTATGTTTCCCACTCCCCACCTTTTCATTTTTTGTGAAAAGGAAAACTAACCCTGTAATCTGGCATTCGTCGCACATTAATTCTCCTGGTGTATGTGTTTTAAATGGCGGTGGATGAATCGCCACCAGAAAATGTTTGGTGAAAGTCACATTGATTGTTTCATAGTTATGCACCTGCTTTCTAACTATGCACTGTGTATTAACACAGTAGTTTTTGTTTCTAGAAGTCAGCCCAGTAACCTACTTTTATTTCCTGTTGATCCTGCCAGTAGATCTATTACTTTTCCACTTCCTGTAATGGGTGACAACCAGTGGCGGCTGCTCATAAGTGGCACATGGGCGTCGCCTCCCTAATCCATGTGCCCGGCCCCTAATCTCTATGCGGGGCACTGGACACATGGATTTCAATGGGGTTTTTTTTTAAGCACATGATTAGAGCCCGAGGCTCTAATTGGCTTCAAAAAGGGTGGGCTCGGGGAGCAGAGCAATGAATGCCAAGCCCACCAACTTGTGTGATATTAGTATAATATTCACTAATTTCTTCCTGCTTCTCCTCCCGACCAATCAGGAATCGTGTCCTGAGACCTGATTGGCCGTGAGTCCTAAGACTAGATTTGCCAGGAGTCCAAAGACCCGATTGGCCAGGAGGGGAAGTGACAGCCAGGACTCGGGAGGAGATGCAGGGGAAAAGCTGCCAAAGTCGTGACCTGGAAGGGGTAAGTGTGGGGCTGGAGGGTGGCCTGGCAGGAGATGGGCGAGCAAAGCGGCGGGCAAGCGATCAAGCCTCTCCCAAAAAAAAAATGAGCAGCTGCCACTGGTGACAACACTGTTAGCCTTGAAGTGTAATTGTGCAGCTGCGTTGTCACCCAGTGGACAGGGTGGTCTTATGTAGTTCCACATAGGCATTAGATAAGCGATAGATGAATTAAAGGCCAAATCCAACTTTTTAAGCGTTTACAAAAAACTGTTAACAGACCAAAATCCAGAGCATATGCAGACAGGGTAACCTGTCAATCAAACACAGGCTGAATGTCCAACAGTCTACTTAAACTTTCTTGTTTAGAGAAGGTGTGTGCTGAAGAGACTTGTACTGTAGCGCTGAGCAGTGACTAGCAGGAAGGTAATTGTTACACTCTTAACTACTAACGATATCCTTCTTGTCTTTTTTCAGAGTTGGAAGGGAGGAAGTAGATATTTCTTTAAAAATATTGAACCAAGCCTTTTATGCTGGGTTCACACTGATGAAAATTGGATGCGGGTTTCCCCACTTCCAATTCACATGTCAGGAGAGTGTGACCGGCTCTCAATGGAGCCGGTTCACACAGGTCCGGGACGGGCGCAGCCCACATTGAAAAAGGGTCCTGTGTGTCTTTGGCCCCATTTCAGGTAAGAATTTAGGCAAAAATTTGGACCTGATTCGTACCTGAATCGCTGAACAGGGACGCACTGGACCCCTGCTGTGATTCGAAGCCGCATCAGTGCAAACCCAGCCTTAATGTGAGATGAATAGTCATCCACCCCAGTGTGGTAGCCATCATCTCATTTCAATGAGATTTCCAGGAATAGAACCAACAGATAGAAGAATGAAAATAAGTGATGTCATATTTTTTTAAACTGGCAATCATGGTACAGATCCTGGTGGAAGCTATGTGCAGTTCACAGCCCCACAAGTCTGCAGTTGACAAAGAAGAATGGCAGAGGCTAACCTGTCTATTAAGCACAAACTAAATGACCAGCAGTCTACTTCATCTTTCTAGATTACAACAGGTGTGTGCTGCAGATGTCTAGGATGTAGAGTAATGACCAGCTAAAGGGTAATCACTACACTCGGGACTACTAACAATATATCACTTTTTACTTTTTTTTGGTGGTAGGGGAGGGAAGTTGATGGTTCATTAAAAAAGTCAAATGAATCCATTTAATATGTGATTAAACAGTCAGGGTGCCTGCTAAAGTCTCAAGGCGACCTTAGACATCCCAATGCTGTGGCCATCATCTAACCTCTATAGGGTTTTCAGGACTAGACTAAACCAATGAAAGAATGGAAATGGTGATGTCTCACCTGAGGATGGGAACTGACAATAACGGTACAGACCCTTAGCGTACAGTTTTACAATCATAGAAGTATGCTACATCATAGCATCCTAGAAAACTGCATTCTGAAAGTTATTAGAATTCATTGTGGAGAAAAGGAAAGACAAGGAAAGGCACATTTGCAACCTTGCATATGTAATAAGGGTGTGGGACACCAGGGAGTCTTTATCAAGCCATGATGCCTTTACTGTTTAATAGGCAGCTGGATACTATATGCTACCAAAAGCCAACAGCTTCCAAAGAAAAATGGCAGAAGCTAACCTGTTGATCAAGCACAGGCTAAATGTCCAGCAGTCTACCTAAACTTTCTTTATTACTGTAGATGTGGACTGCAGAGTCCTAAGTTACAGGGTAGAGCACTCCAAACTTTCTGAACAAAGAGCCAGTTTACTGGCCTTGAGGCTTTAGAGGGGACTAGAAAAGCCATGTTGTCAGTGAGGGCAAACAGGGCCCCATCATTGGTTTAAAGTGAAAGGAATATTGCCCTATTGTTGGCATTAGTGGAAGGAATGATGGCCCATTGCTGGTATTCAAGGTAGAAATGGTGCCCTATCATATGTGTCTATAGGAGGAATCGTGCCCCATCATTGATATCAGTGGGAGGAATGGTACCCTATCAATGGTGTCAGTGAGAGGAATAGTGCCCAATCATTGGTGTCAGTGGGAGGATTGGTGCCCCATCATTGGTTCCAATGGGAGGAATGGAGCCCTATCTTTGGTGTTTGTGGGAGGAATGATGCCCCCTCATTGGTGGCAGTGTATCGCATGGTGCCCCAAGGGCCGGATAAAGGCAAGCAAAGGGCTACCTCCGGCCCGCAGGTTTGGAGACCACTGTTGTAACAACCAGCTGAAGGGTAATTGTTACATTCTTAACTTCTCTTGATATGTCTCTTTTTGGCTCAGTTCACACCGGTATGACATACGCTCTGACTTTGAGGGCACATGTCGCATCACATGTATAAATCAATGATTCCCTATGAGAGCCATCTTAACTAGTCTGACTTTGGAAAAGGTTCCTGCACTACTTTGGTCCGACTTTGGTCCGATATCAGCCCATTGAATATCATTGAAGACATATCCAAGTTGGATCACCATCTTAACTATCCGACTTGTGACATCCGACATGGTTTTCACCAGCAGGAATAGTTCCTGCTATTGGATAGTTCCTTAAAAATTTGAACCCAGCTTTTTTAATGTGAGGTTAAATAGGGAGCCTGCTAAAATCTCAAGGCAACCTTAAACACTGTCATTTTCAGGACTAGAACCAACCAATGAAAAAAAAACTGAAATAGTGATGCTAATTTTATTTCATCTGAGTAATCTGGCAATAGCGGTACAAACCCTTAGAGCACAGTTTTGCAATCCTAGAAGTGCGCTATATTATTAAACATCGCCACAAACGCCATGCTAGAAGTTATTAGAACTCATCGCTTGCATGAAAAAGAGAAATTTTGTGAAAGTGGAGGGAAGGAAAGACAGGGAAAGGCACACTTGCAACCTTGCGCAGGTAATAACGGCGTGGGACCCCAGGGAGTCTTTACCACACCGTGATGTCATTACTCTTCCTGATTAATAGGCAGCTGGATGCTACGTGCAGCCAACGGCCACAGAAGCCGGCAGCCGCCAAAGAAGAATGGCAGAGGCTGGTGTGAATACGTACGCGGTGAAAAACAAAAGGAAAATAAATGATTAAAATTTTAAAAAGGGGGGATCGTCAAGGATGATTTATCTGGGAGGCCCGCCAAATATATGCCCGCTAATACCGAATGAATCTTCTTCAACTTGAGGACATTAATAACGGGGCACTGTCAGATAATTGTAATTTATTCCTTTGCTAGGTGGGTTTGAAGCTGCCGAACAGATGTCTCCCATACAGGTGCCGATATCAAATGCATTCTAAAAGAGGGAGAAGGCTTTGTAGGATGATTAAACAACACCACTATTGTTCTCTTTAATGGATCATGAGTATCGGTGAAGTGCTCGACAATTAAAGTGAAAGTCAGGCTTTGCTGAGGATACAGAACAATCCTTTCTCCAGGACAGCTGTAGAGATTGGCGAGAGCTTTAGAAAACTTTGTTACTGATCTTTATCCGCCTATGTTCTGTAGATTCGAAGGTAGGCTTTGCTAGTGCACAGGTGAGGATCAAAGGACAAGACTATTTTTGCTCCAAGTTGTCCTTCAAGGCACGGGTCTCCAAACTTTCCAAACAAAGAACCAGTTTACTGCCCTTCAGAAATTAGGGGGATGGTCGGACTATGACCAATGGGAGAAGAAAATGTCCCAGCGTCATTGGAAATAAACAATGCTTCAGGCTTGGTGGTCAGTAGCACCTGTGGTCAGTAGGAAGAATAAAGTCCCATCACTGAAAATAATGAGAGGAGTTATGCCCCACCTTTGATGCCAGTGGAAGCAATAGTGCCCTGTTGTTGGTGTCAATGGGAAGAATAGTGCCCTATCTTTGGTGTCAATGAGAGGAACAGTGCCCCATTATTAGTATCAGAGGGAGAAATAGTGCCCTGTCATTGGTATCAGTGAGAGGAGTCATACCCCATTGTTGTTTGTCATTGGAAGGAATAGTGCCCCATCGTTGGTGTCAATGGGAGGAATAGTGTCCCATTATTGGTGTCAATGGGAGGAATAGTGCCTCATTATTGGTGTCAGTTAAGGAATTAGTGCCCCACCGTTGGTGTCAGTGGGAGGAATAATGTTCCATCGTTGGTGTCAGTGGAAGGAATAGTGCCCCATCGTTGGTGTCAATGGGAGGAATAGTCCCTCATTATTAGTGTCAGTAAAGGAAATAGTGCCCCATCATTGGTGTCAGTGGCAGGAATAGTGCCCCATTGTTGGTGTCAGTGGGGGGAATAATGTTACATCGTTGGTGTCAGTGGAAGGTATAGTGTCCCATTATTGGTGTCAATGGGAGGAATAGTGCCTCATTATTGGTGTCAGTAAAGGAAATAGTGCCCCACCATTGGAGTCAGTGGGAGGAATAATGTTCCATCGTTGGTGTCAGTGGAAGGAATAGTGCCCCATTTTTGGTGTCAATGAAGAAATAGTGCCCCCTTATTGGTATCAGTGGAAGGAATAGTGCCCCATCATTGGTATCAATGAGAAATGATACCCTATCATTGATGTCAGTTGGAGGAATAGTGTCCCATCATTGGTGTTAGTGAGAGGAATAGTGTTCCATCATTGGTGTCAGTGTGATGAATAGTGTCCCATCATTGGTGTCAGTGGTAGGAATATTCCACCTGTCTTTGGTGCCATTGGGAGGAATAGTGCCCCATTATTGGTATCAATGAGGAAAATTATACTCTATTGATGTCAGTGGGAAGAACTGGCGGCAAAAGGGTCACTGGTTCGAATCCCAACAGCAACACTACCTGCCTGGAGTTTGCATGTTCTCCCTGTGCCTACGTGGGTTTCCTCCTAGTACTCCGCTTTCCTTCCACGCTCCAAATACATGCTGTAGGTAAATTAAATCTTCTCCAAATTGGCCCTATTATGTGTATGTATAAATGTGAGTTAGGGACCTTAGATTGTAAGCTCCTTGAGGGTAGGGACTGATGTGAATGTACAATGTATATGTAAAGTGCTACGTTAATTGACAGCGCTATATAAGTACCTGAAATAAATAAATAAATAAATAGTGCCTCACCTTTGATGTCAATGGGATGAATAGTGCCCCATTATTAGTATCAGTGAGAGGAATTATACCCTATTGTTGAAGTGAGTGGGAAGAATAGTGTTCTATTGTTTATTTCAGTGTCCCATTTTTTATTTTCCACTATTGGTGTCAATGGAAGGAATGGTGCCTAATCATGGTATCAGTAAGAGGAATGGTGCCTCATCATGGTATCAGTAAGAGGAATGGTGCCTTGTATCCTTGGAAGGAATAGTGCCCCAGAGCCAAGATAAAGGCAAGCAAGAACCACATCCAGCTCATAGGCCACAGTTTGGAGACCACTGCTTTAAAGCATGCCCCCACTACCCTGAGTGCAGCCCACCTGGTCCATATTTACCTACATGGTGCAATACCTCTGTCTCCAACTCTGGGAAGGGCCTCACAGTGCAGGAGCGAGGGCAAAGGTAACTAGTTCTCAAACTGGGCTGCACTCGGGAAGTGGGGGTCATACCTTAAAGCAGTGTTTGTTAATTTGCAAGGTAAAGGGGGCCTCAAATGCAACCATTGGTTTCTCCAAAGGGCCACTTATAACATTTATTATATGTAATGCTACAGAAAACTGTAACGGATGAAATACGTACTAGAGACAATGGTCCGAGATTAAACAATGAGCCAAAAAGAGGTTTTACAGATCCAAGTAAATGGGGAGTGTCATCATCCACATTGATTATAATATTTGTTGAATGGTGCAGGCGAGCGCCATCTAGTGGGCGACTGCCTAACTGTTACTATAGCTGTCAAAAAAGGTAAAACGTGCTCTCAAAAATGCATCGGACAGTGGCCAAACTCTCCGTCTACACAGAGTGGCATTAGAAACTAGGTAAAGCCCAATGTTTGGCCAAAGGGGCAAGCAGTATGATGGGAAAACCCTCTAGGATGGAGGTCCTGTTTTCGGTCCTCTGTAAGGGTTCACCCCCCTTACACTATCAACAATGTATTTCTTCGAACTACGGTTTATGTGTCCTCTAAAATCATACTGCTTGCCCCTTGTTCCCCATGTTCCCCATGTTCGCCTTTTGGGCTGACTCCGTAGCATTTGTATCTGTCTGAGCCTGCGCCTAGGTGAGCCTTTGCCTACTAGTATCTAATCCCAGTGTCTTACTACAATATATATTATCACATTCTATGTTGTTATGCATGTATTCTATCATTGTTATTGCATTTAACTTTCCTAGACCCCTCCCTACTCTCCTGAAGAAGCGGACTACCGCAAAACCGGTAGAGCTTGTAGGAATCTATATTGATCCTCCATTGGTCTCTGACTCCCTCAGAGTACCACAAGTTAAGCCTCAACCCCACAATAGGGGCTAATCATGTGTACTTGGTTTTAATGTCGTGGTTATGTCTTGGCCACATTTTTTATGTCTTTTGTGCTTTTTGTACATTGTATAATTCTCAATAAATTGTTTATTTTTTATACAAACTGCTTATGTAAATCCATGAGTGTTGAGATAGTCCATGCTTCAGTCAAAGCTCTCCCTTCCCTTTGGTGGCCTGCTACTGGGACGGTTGCTACCATTCCACAAATATAATAGTCCGAGATTGTTCTACAAGAGGGATTGGAGACTGCAGTCATGCGATCAGAGACTGTTAGAATACGGACATGTTACATGAAACTGTTAGACTTCACTAGTAAAGGCCCCTTTAAAAATCAATGCTCCCTTTTCAAACACCAAAGGACCACAAGATCTGGATTAAAGGTGAGTACTGCCGCCTTAAATTAAGCTCAATCAGATTGCAGAAAACTCACATAAAAGGACTTTCTGACTTCACCACAAATGCAGTGATTGTTGGATAGCATTATTAACTCACTGGCTGCTTTCACTTGTTGACTAGAATTGCCCTTTAAACTCACAACAGTTAACTACCAGTTCTCTCCCACGCAGATCACCTTGTACTTTATCAATGTGAATGAGAAAATGAAATTGTTCCCCTTTAAACATGGCACAAGAAGGGTTACCCTTTAAAGCTACCGTGTCACCTTTGTGTTCCATGATGGATGGCAGCCACTGCACTGGGTGGGAGTGAATGAATATTTCTTTGCAATAATGACCACCAGATGGTAGCGAGTCGTTGATGCAAATTAAAAAATGCATGAAAAATGCCAGGCAAAACAGAGGAAGACAAAACCTGGAGCGCATTCCAACTATAAATCTTTTTCCTTGACTACAACACCGCCACTTGTAATGGGAATTAAATTATTAACAGACACTGCGAGGGGAATACAAATGCCAAAAGTACGGTGTCTTCCCAAAAGAGAGCCCGCGTTGGAGAAAGTTGCCCATCGCCTGAGAACTCCGGGCAAAGTTGAAAGCCAATGAATTTGGCTGCAGGAGCAAAAAAAAAAAGACGTGCCTGCCCTTGGACAAAGCTCCACCCATGATCTGTGACTCAGACCTGTTCACAAATAATAGAATAGTAGAGCTGAAATACCTTTACAGGAGAAAGTGCTGCTAAGGGCTCCCCTTAGTGCTGCTTCTTGACGTCACATCATCTCGTAGTACCCTTTACATCAAGGTTTTGTAGACCCCACTGTTCCAAGGGGTAATGACCGGATCCGATTATCTTTTTCTTCGTCGTGATTCCCCTCGGGAATCGTCGTGAAAGAGGACATTTCCATAAAGTCGAGATGATAAGATAATAAACACTTGTCCAGACTCAGTGTCTAGTACCCACCTCGAAACAGGTTCCCGTCCGTGCAGAAAAAAAAAAACGAGGACGTCGGTTTAAGTAACCGAAAGTTGAAACGGGCCTCAA
>BLSH010400950.1:1157650-1172770 GCA_018402905.1 Glandirana rugosa | reverse complement strand
CCATGGAAGTTTAACTTCTGGAACCATTTTGCTTTCTCGGAATACATTGCACCTTTCTGAGATGAGAAATATGGGCAATAGAATGTTCAGGCTGGCTGCATATATAAGTATCTGTGTTTTTTCATTGCTTTGAGCAGGTCTGTTGAGCATTGACATGTAGTGTCAATCCCATAAATAGACTTTCCGATGCACTTCAACACACCAAAACACAGACATGATTTTTTTTTGGCTAGTACGCATCAACTCAATGCACAGGTGTGAACTAGCACCATTAAAAGCAATGTTTTTTATTCAGTATGCACTAAGCTCTTCCTGTTTACCCTGAAATGCCTTTAAAAAGTTCTAAATGTTTGTGGGAAGCCAGAAGGACCAGCGATCATATGACCAATGTTGATTTGCTATCACAATGGTCACATGAAAGAGACAGGGTCCTGCCAGCTACTGATTGTTAGTCTGGACCAAGAGCTTAGTCTCTCTGCAGGGAGCACGCAATGAGTGCACTCTCAGCACAGAAAAATCGGCTGCCCAGCAACGCATATGTGCGGCATGTGGGCGTTAAAGCCCACCTTTTTTTCAGCCGCACATATGTGTTAGGAGGGTGGCAGCAGGTAAACTTGCTAAAACAAGAGCATTCAAACACATAGATGTGAATGGGCCTGTAGATCAGTGGTTCTCAACCTCAGTCCTCAAGTACCCTCAACAGGCCATGTTTTGGGAATTTAATCTCTTAGATAAAATAACTGTCCAAAATACCAAGCCAATGACACCTGTGCAAGATAAGGGAAAACCTGCAAACATTGCCTGTTGGGGGTACTTGAGGACTGAGGTTGATAACCACGGCTGTTGATAATGGGCACACCCTTGCCGAATCCCTGGATCATGTGGACTATTAAAGCGGATGCTTAATCTGTTTATATTTTTCCTTCCCTGGTTCCCCCCTTCTATCACCAACCTAACTTTTATCAAATACCTTTTTTCAGACCTAGTGATGTCATCACTGGGTCTCTTTGCAATGCTGGTAGATCATAGCTGATGGGAGGAGCCAACAGAGTGCTGTACATAGCTTCCTTATAATATCCTAGCCTCAGTACTCATCTCAAGAGCCCTCAATCCTCATGCAAGCTGTGAGATGAGTTATGCAAATATCAAAATGTCTTGACAGGTGGGCATCAGTCCAAGGTAGTGGGCATTCCTATGCAGGCTGTATTTGCATTGAGATTATCCTACGTAACACTTGCTGGTGATGTTGAGCCTCCATGATTGAAAGAACTGAAATACAACGAAAGGGGTGGGCCAAGGACAGTCAGGCTGGGGAGCAAAGGGCTAGACCAGGGGTCCCAAACCTTTTAAACAAAGTGTCGGTTTACTGTCCTTCAGACTTTTGGGGGGGCTGAACTGTGGCCAGTGGTAATAGAAAATGCCCCGACATCAGTGCGAGTAAACAACGCCCTATCATTACTTTTAGGGGCAGGAATAATGCCTTGTTGTTGGTATCAGTAGGATGAATAGTAGCCCATTATTGCTGTCTGTGAGAGGAATAGTGCCCCACCACTGGTGTAAGTTAGAGGAATGGTGGCCCCATTATTAGTGTCCGTGGATGGAATAGTGTGGCTCAAGGGCCAGGTAAAGGCAAGCAAAGGGCCACATCTGGCCCTTGGGCCGTAATTGGGTGACCACTGGGCTAGACTATGCTAAATGAGGCGGAGCTCTATCTGACTTGCTCCTGCTTAAAATACACATTGTGAGGAGCTCACAGTGTGCAGTGAAATCAGACTAAGCCATTTCAGTTCAGGAGAGGTGTCTGTACAACTGTGCAAGACTGAAGGGAAGGCTGGAGTTCAGCTTTCATGCCTTCTTTTTCTTTCTGTGAAGCCTTAAAAGCTGAATATAAATAAGGTCTAACATACTAGAACATTTTAAACCGAGATTTTTGTTTTCTCAGGTTATTGCAGGTGATACCTCAAGGTCCTCAGCGAATTGTGACAGCTCTCATAACGAAGACACCCATGCACTTTGGCCGCTATTTTTCAACGCCGAGCCGCTTAAAACCGGTTTCATGCTGCCAGCTTTCTGCTAGCCTTTAAGTACCTCGCCGCACCAAGCACTGTCATTTTCACGGTGGGTCACCGAAATCTTTCTTCCAAAGCAATTTACATTGAAGGGGAGTTTAAGGTACCATGTCTGGGATTAATTCCTAAAAATACAAGGGGCATTTTATCCACGTGTGACCGGCCAGATCTGGAGGCGCAGCATGATTTTCTAAATGAAAATTATGGATTTGCCGTCTTTGATGTGACAAATGATACATTTGAACAAATAATATGTTTCCAAAAGGGAACATGTACTGTATGTGCGGTAGAAAATACATAATTCCCCGCTAAAGAACAAGTAAAATCAATCAACCCATTGCCAATGCTGTCCAGGGAACGTTGCTGGGTTAGATGGATGCTTAGGTTTACCTAAGTTGAACTCCGGGATCAGCACATATTATCTAAATACATTCATTATGTGTATTCTTCCTTAAATCTTGGTGTGCTTTGTGTATTTCTTCCAAATCTGTGCAGTAATTCAGTGTAAAACTTACATCATCATTGTCATACTGTTCCTTTTTCGTCCAATCAACAGTCTGGGGGAACCAATGAAGTTTCTGGATCACCACATTGGCTGAATGGAATTACGTATCTTTGGAAGGTAAAATGGTTCACCGCTGCCTTTCAATCCTATATCTAGTTATTTGCAGGGTGTTCAGGCTTAATCTGACTTTTATATAATTGCACCATTCTCTCCGCTGTGCTATGCTTCATTCACATCCTCCCTTTGATGTGCCCATAAGTGTGGCTGCAGTTTGCTTAGAGAAAGAGGGATGACAGACCACTGAAGTCAGGGCCTGTGCGTTCCAAAAAAAGTGCAGTGGGCCTTCAAACTTTAGAGCGTTGGTTCCTCACTCCCTGGCTGGACCAAAGGTCCAAGCAAATCAGATTGTGCAGTAGGCCACCAAACCTTGGAGTGGGGGTTCTTTGCTCCCTGGCTGGGCCAAAGGATCCAGCAAAGGAGATTGTGCAGTGGGCTATCAAACCTTAGAGTGTGGGTTCCTTGCTCCCAGGCTGGGTCAAGGTACCTAGCAAAGCAGATTGTACCATGGTGGAATGCGAGTTCCTCACTCCCTGGCTGTGTCAAAGGTCCCAGCAAAGCAGAATGTATAGTGGGCCACCAAGCCTCAGAGTGTTGGTTGTTCACTCCCGGGATGGACCAAAGGACCCAGCAAAAGATTGTGCAGTGGTCCACTAAAACTCGGAGTATACATTTCGGACTCCTTGACTGGGCCAAAGGACCCAGCAAAGCAGATTGTGCAGCGGGCCACCAAACCTTGGAGTGTGGGTTCCTTGCTTCCTGGCTGGGCCAAAGGATCTAGCAATGGAGATTGTGCAGTGGGCCAATAAAACCTTAGATTTGGGTTCCTCACTCCCTGACTGGGCCAAAGGACCCAGCAAAGCGGATATTGTAGTAGGACCACCAAGCCTCAAAGTGTTGGTTTTTCACTCCCTGACTGGACCAAAGAACTCTGCAAAGCCAATTATGCAGTGGGCCACCAGACTTTGGAGCATGTGATCCTCACTTCCAGGCTGGGCTAAAGGACCCAGCAAAGGTTACCAAACCTTGGAGTGTGGGTCATTTGCTTCCTTGCTTTGTCAAGGGATCTAGCAAAGTAGATTGTGCCATTGTGGAGTGTGGGTTCCTAATTACCTGTCTGGGCCAATGGACCCAGCAAAACACATTGTGCAGAGGGCCACCAAACCTTGGAGTGTAGGTTGTTCATTCCCTGACTGGATCAAAAGACATAGCAAAGCAGATTGTGCAGAGAACCACCAAGCCTCAGAATATTGGTTCTTCACTCCTTGCCTAGGCCAAAGGACCCAGCAAAGCAGATTGTGCAGCGGGCCACCAAACCTTGGAGTGTGGGTTCCTAGCTCCCTGGCTGGGAGACAATGAGTGCCCTTTTAGGGAACTGTGGGAGCTGGAAAACCAGAAGTGGATTGAAGAAGCCAACAGATGATTCCAAGTCGGTTTGCATTCACTGACCCTCTAAGGAAGCAACAAAAAAGATACACATCTGATTTTATCACAAGGGGTGTCATCTAGATATCAGTCTGATCTGTTTAGGAAAACAGTCCTTCATGAGTCGACCGCTCAACAAAAGGGAAAGCAAGAAACCAGCCTGTGAAGCCAGGGAGGGGAGTTCATAGCCCGAAGCAGGGAATATAATCCCATTCATAACGCCATTACCGTCATAAACAAACACACATTCTCTGTCTTAATGAGCGGCACTTAAACGCTGCTGGAAAATGAAACTGCCATTAACGGCGGGCTAAGTAGCACTTACCTATATATTCGGCTACCTATTAGCCTTGAAATATAAGGTGAGGAAAT
The DNA here is from genome assembly GCA_018402905.1 of Glandirana rugosa. Classification (NCBI taxonomy): domain Eukaryota; kingdom Metazoa; phylum Chordata; class Amphibia; order Anura; family Ranidae; genus Glandirana; species Glandirana rugosa. The sequence continues at coordinate 1,168,342 of BLSH010400950.1, read as the reverse complement.
GAACATTAAATATGGTTTATTGCATTATGCAAATAAGATGTTTGGATGCATGACTGAAGAGCTGCATAAATACGGCTTGTTAATAGAAATATGACAAGAAGGATCAGACTTTATTTAACCATTAGCTGGGTGATCTTAGAGGTACCACAGAGTATTTTCAATGAGACCCTTAAAGTGTTCACAAATGTATGTATATTATAGGACTATACATTTGTGGACCACCCTCCAAATGACCGATTTCAGGTGTTTCCAGTGGAGGGCACTGTTAATGCTATATAAAGATATTTTATGATATATATGTCCAACCTTGCTTGAGGAAAGTCCTTTTCTGCTCCAGCATAATTGTGCCCCTCCCCCCCAATGCACAAAGCTAGCTTCATAAAAACATTGGTTGATGAGACTGTTTTGGAATTTACCATGGCCTACACAAAGTCTTGCCCTCAGCCTTACAGAACACAATTGGGTTGATTTGGAAAGAGTCAGGTCACCTTGCCCAACATCAATACCTGACCTCACAAATGTTCTTTTGGCAGGTGTGACCAATGTAGGGTGCTGGTATTACTACAATGTCATATTAGACACCTGGGTGCTTCCTACTTTGAGGCAACACTTTGGAGAAGGTTATATTTTGATCCCCCTCCTCCTTTACATTTGGCACTTTGTTTAGGGGGAGGGAACGGGTACCTGATTTTGACAGGTACCCACCCCCTCTTTTCCGTTCAAATCGCTACAGTGATCTGAGAGGAAGATCGGCCCTCCCCTCCTTCTCCCGCAGTCTTCTGGGACACATCAGAGGTCCCAGAAGACTGCAGGGCCAACCAAAAAGCGCAGCACGGCTTGCACATGAGCAGTTGCAAGCCGGCTATGCAGCTGCAAGGCTTCACTGCTAGCTTCCATTAGTGAAGATGTACCTAAAGCCGATTGAGGAATTTGCTTGGGTGAGGATGGCGCTGGATTCAGGGGCAGGTAAGTGTCCTTATATTAAAAGTCAGCAGCTACAGTATTTGTAGCTGCTGACTTTAAGGCCGGATTCACATATGTGCGGCCGCGGTTCCCAGGGTGGGGTCAGGTGCGTTCCTGCAGTGTTCACCGGTTCAGGCGCGAAACGGGTCCGAATACTTGCCTGAAATTGCACCTGAACTGGACCCAAACACACACAGGACCCTTTTGGACTGCAGACTACGGCTGCATTGAGCGCCGGTCACACTTGCATGTCATGCGCATTGGATGTGGAGAAACCCGCATCCAATTCGCACATATGTGAACCCAGTCTTGATTTTATTTTTGGGGAGACTGGAGCTTTAAGCTGTTGCCATGACTGCTTTCCCTAGGTTTCCTGTTTCAGGGTGGCTCCTTTCTCTTGCTTCTCTCTCCCTTCCTATGGAGCCTGGCTTGCATGTTTCCCTACACTATGTGCATCAATAGAAACACAGCTACATAACATAGGACAGTGATGGCGAACCTTGGCACCCCAGATATTTTGGAACTATATTTCCCATGATGCTCAACTACATTGCAGAGTGCACGAGCATCATGGGAAATGTAGCCCCAAAACATCTGGGGTGCCAAGGCTCGCCATCACTGGAATAGGATAACAATGCACTCCCCTGCCCCCCACCCCTCCTAACTCCCTTCTCCAAGCTAACAGACTGGCTCCAAACGGCACTGTCCACTATTAACTCTTTCCTGTAAAGAGCAGAAGTTGAGGGAAGCAGCGCTGAGAGAGCTGGAGCCAGCAGCTTTGAAATTGTAAGCTGCAAGTGCTGGGGTAAGAATTTTTTACAGTTTCCTGGGAAATATTTATTTTATTGTGCTCAATGTGTTAAAAGAGAAGTATGGGAATGTTTTTCTTTAATCGCACTTACCTAGGTGGATGCAGCATCTGTCCGATGCTCCATCTGTTCCCCGCCGGCTCTAACAATGAGAACCGAGCGATCAAACACCGCCGATCACTCGGTTCTCAGAGCTCTCTGAGCAGAGAGCTGATGACTGTCAGTCACCACTGTCTGTACTGCACCCCCCTCCGTGCTCACTGGAGTGCTGGGCTGTGGAGGAGCGGGTCCAGGCATGTGGGTGGATCCCGTCCATATGATCGCGATATTGCCTGAGCCTGGAACGGCTCTGTGGCGTCAGCCGACGGACTTCACAGGAGTGCAGAATGAACCGTCATCCACAGGAGAAGTACAGCCAAATGAGCTGTTGCACTTCTCCTTTAAGGTAAAAACCGCTGGGAGTATAATACTACTTAACCACTTGAGGACCGCCCCATGTAAATGTACTGTGGCAGGGTGGCCCTTAAGTGCAAAATCATGTACGTGATCACTGTTGCCAGCTCTGGGGCGCTCGTGCGCACCTCCGGAGCTGCGCTCCCGATGTGTTTGGACACTGCGGGAGCCATTCAGAGGGTCCGGCAGCTGCAATGGCAGCCGGCCACCCGCAATTGCTTACAGGAGAGGCAGAATGGTGGTCTGCCTGCAAACAGGCCTGTGAGGGAGGAAAATGGAGATCTTGTGTTTCTGCTAAGAAACACGGATCTCTGTTTTCCTCCAGTCACAGCATTACCCCCACACAGTTAGAAAGCACTCCCTAGGAGCACATTTAACCCTTTGATCGCCCCTGATGTTAACCCCTTCCCTGCCAGTGTCATTTGTACAGTGAAAGTGCATTTTTTAAAGCACTGATCACTGTATTAGTGTCACTGGTCCCCAAAAAGTGCCACTTAGTGTCAGGATTTGTCCACCGCAATGTCGCAGTCCCGATAAAAATCGCTGATCGCCGCCATTACCAGTAAAAACAATAAAAAGTCCATAAATCTATCCCATAGTTTGTAGACACTATAGCTTTTGCGCAAATCAATCAATGCACGCTTATTGGGATTTTTATTACCAAAAACATGTAGCAGAATACATATTGGTCTAAACTGATGAAGAAATTCGATTTTTTTTTTTTTTATTGGATGAGGGAGGTCCATATCAAAAGAGTGTGGGAATGTTTACGGTGCTAATACATAGAAAGACAAAGTATATCAGACAATATAAAACCCAAAAATATTTAATGGTACATCATTAAAAAAAGGTTCACACAACATAGGCAGCAATGGAACAAGTATCGGCAGTAGTGACTTTATAGGGTTACATTGGTTCTTTCAGATTGGTGTATATAAAGAGCATCCCAACATGTTTCACTGTAGACATAGCTTCATCAGGGGACAGATGGTATAACACCAACGCTGCTCAAATTAGAACAAAGATAACACCCCATGTAATACGGCCGGCTAGTAAAATCAGTAATTGAACCGCAGTATATTGCAGATTAATATATATGGCAAAATAAACCTGGAGCCATGATCACCAATAGAGATCCAAGCGCATCCCGACTAATAGAACAGCATCTCAAGCACGGCTCCTAGGACCCAATATTGGGTCCTAGGAGCTGTGCTTGAAACGCTTGTTCCATTGCTGCCTATGCTGTGTGAACCTTTTTTAAATGATGAATCATTAAATATTTTTGGGTTTTATATTGTCTGATATACTTTGTCTTTCTATGTATTAGCACCGTAAACATTCCCACACTCTTTTGATATGGACCTCCCTTAGTCCAATATCTATGTGCTTTTAATCAAAAACACATGGTGATCTCACAACAATCACCATATGACTCCTCTAATCACCCAAACAAATGACAATAAAAAACTGTGCAAAATGTGCAAAACAATTTCCGTATTTTACATGGAAAAAACAATATCCAAAAAATACCTGTGCAAACAAAAACATTTTTGTGGAAATACCTGTAAAGAAGACTTTTTTCTATATAAAAATAACAATGGATCTATAAATCTATTATATAAAGTGCAAATTAGCAATGTGCAAAAAAATCAATGTGCAAATAATGTGCAAATATATACAATGTGCAAACGTTCTTTAGTCCATAGGCTATCACAGGTAGCAGTCATTATCTGCAGTCCCTTAATTAAGGCATTACAGATAATTACTGCTACCTGTGATAGGCTATGGACTAAAGAATTAGTGCCCATTCACACAGGGGCGACTTGCGATCCGACTCGAGTTGCCTCAAGTCGCCCCAGTCGCTTGACATTTGAAATCCCATTGAAATGAATGGGAGCCATCTTAATATACACGACTGAAGTCGCTCCGACTTCAAGGCGACTTCATAAAAGGTTCCTGTACTACTTCTAGGCGACTTCTATCCGACTTGTGCCCATAGGATTCAATAGAAGTCACCTCCAAGTCGGATCCCCCATCTACATGGAAGCGACTTTACAGTTAAAAGAATAGAATTTATTATTAGGCAGCCCCCTCCCTCCCTTCTCTGATTGGTCAAGGCAAAGTCGCCTGGCAAAAGTCGTGTTGTAAAGTCGCCTGAGGTCCTTGAAGTCGCCTAGCGAAGGCGACTTCTGAAAAGGTTCCTGTACTACTTCTAGGCGACTTCTATCCGACTTGTGCCCATAGGATTCAATAGAAGTCGCCTCCAAGTCGGATCCCCCATCTACATGGAAACGACTTTACAGTTAAAAGAATAGAATTTATTTTTAGGCAGCCCCCTCCCTCCCTTCTCTGATTGGTCAAGGCAAAGTCGCCGGGCAAAAGTCGTGTTGTAAAGTCGCCTGAGGTCCTTGAAGTCGCCTAGCGAAGTCGCGCCAAAGTCGGGTCGCCCCTATGTGAATGCAGGCTTAAGCCCCGTACACACGGGACGACGATCGCACGTACATTCGTGTCAAATCGTATGTTGGCTGTTGTATCTAGCATACTGACTGCACTACACGATCGTACGACCACAGAAGAACGTTCAGGTGCATGTAATTAGCATCCAGCCATTCCTGACTTTGGAGAATGCGTGTTTTGCACAATACAACTTGTTGTACCAACTGCTCTGTACACACGATACAACGGTCGTATGAGAGCTTGTTGGTACGACCACGTTTTCTAGTCTGCTCATACAACTCCCCTTGTACGACCGTTGTATGTTCAACGGTTCAAATCGCGCATACGAACGATCGATATCGCCTACAACGGTCGTTAGTACGACCTGTTGTATGCGATCGTCGTCCCGTGTGTACGGGGCTTAAAGGGACTACAGATAATTACTGCAGCCTGTGATAGCCTATGGACTAAATTTCAAATAAATATTTGCACATTTGCACATTGCTTTTTTTGCACATTGCTGATTTGCACGTTATATAATAGATTTCTATTGTTATTTTTATATAAAAAAAAAAAAAATTCTTCTTTACAGATATTTCCAAAAAAATACATTTTTTGTTTGCACGGGTATTTTTTGGATATTGTTTTTTCCATGTAAGATACGGAAATTGTTTTGCACGTTTTTTTATTGTCATTTTTTTGGGTGATTATAGGAGTCATATGGTGATTGTTGTGAGATCACCGTATGTTTTTGATTGGTTGTTGCATGTGACACTAGTAATGGTTTTAGCACATGATGGCACTAGAGTTGTAGAAATTTGCGCCGCCTTCCTATGTTGATGTTTTATCACTGTCGCTATTGACGAGACCTTTCTGCATCAATACAAAGCACAGGCCTGACTCCCATTCCCAATACAGAGACAGCCCACAGATTGGAATGACAGCGCTCTCCATATTGCAGCAATGTAAAGCTGTGAACATTGCTATATTTGCCTTTATACCTACCACCCACTTCATGCCACCATTCTGAAGAATCCAGATGCGCCCTTTCATTGGATTCTTTTTTCTGCATTTCGAGTTGGATCAATATTGCGAGAGAGTTAAAGGGCAGCTTCACTTTCAAATACAACGTGAAGGACAGGGCATAATGACACTTAACTCTGGGTTAATAACTATTTGACCCGCGCTTTAACATTTCTTGTGTATGTCACATTCCTTGACTAGCAAACCTTCTTTCATCTTTTCCGGCAGCCCGAAAAATGTACAGGCTGTACACGGGTCTCAAGAGATTATTAAATGTAACAAGTGGACGCCAACACACCGTTCAAGGCCAAAACAGCGATTTGTTGCGTCTTTTAACCTTTGCATAAAAAAAAAAATAAATAAATAATGGAGCTATTCAAAAGCATTAATGCTTTTACTACAGCTTTGGGTATAGCGCTGTTAGGTAGTTCCACCGTCAGTGGTGGTTACCTCACCCCAAAATTGGTAGTATCAAAAGACAAATGACCCCCTAGGCAAACCACCCACCACTTTATAAAAAATAGACATTTATTTACTTCATTAAAAAAATTAAATAAGGGTTTGAATCTAAAACAATTATGTTCCCCAATAAGAGGACAAGAAACAAGGGGAACAAATAAACAAATGGCGTATAAGGTCTATATATGTGTATCATACAGTCCACAAGATACAAATCCACACATGCTGCAAATGGGGTTTCAGGATGGATACGTTCCAAGGCTGGAGTACAATACCCAACGCATACGTTTCGGGTCCAAGAGAAGCCCTTCCTCAGGGGTATATTGCAACGGGAAGAAACGGTACAGCACAATAATGTGTTTTCTAATATAGAAATAGTTGCGTTTCTGTTTCAGCCATGGCTGTGAATATGGACCTGATGGCTGCATATAGGGTCCAAAGGGCGGATACAAGGTTGGTATCAGTTTAATACAGCCTTTTCAGCACCGAGGAACCCTTGAAATAATTCTCCGGTCTCGGGGAACCCCTGCTAAAAATTTAAAATCTACAACTCATGATACATTAGTGTGATGGTCAATGGGAAGAATGCTCCTTACATTTGTGGTTATTGGGAAGAATCCCCCCCCCCCCTTACAGATAGCGGAAAAGACTAATGGTGTCATTGGGAATTTATCTGAGAGGTAGACATTGACCATTGCTTGAGGAACCCCTAGCAACCTCTGGAGGAACCCTAGGGTTCCATGGATCCCTGGTTGAGAAACCCTGGTTTAATAAATGTCTGGCAGTGAAATGGAGAGCAGCAAGGGGTTGGTCTATCTGACCGTGGTTTGGTTTCAACAGAAACCCTCATTTTCCACTTCTTGATTAGAGTTTGAACACTGCTGATTGGCATTCTCAATACCTTGGATATACTTTTATATCCCTTTCCTGTTTTATACAGTTCAACTACCTTTTCCCGCAGATCCTTTGACAAATCTTTTGCTATCCCCATGACTCAGAATCCAGAAACGTCAGTGCAGCACTGGATGAAGCATGCAAGGGTCTGTCAGGAGTCCAGAAACTCACTGACTTTTTATACACACACAAATTACAAGCAAACAGATCACAGGTGAGGATGGGTACCTTTGATAGCCATTCAAACCCCTTTGTGTCAACTTGTGTGCATGTTATCAGGCCAAAATCATCAGGGTATGTAAACTTTTGACGAGGGCCATTTGGGTGGTTTCTGTTGTCATTATGATTTAAAAAGAGTAAACACAGCTGATTGATAATAAATGGCTTCAGCCAAACACTAACCATGAGTGAAAGAAATGTTTTTGTGTTCTCATTCATATTCTCTGAAAAATGGCCAAGAAATCATAAATTCTGCCAGGGTTTGTAAACTTACGAGCACAACTGTATATATGAACTTTAATGTATGCACGTTATGCACTTTGAATTTGTTTATACTATATGATTATGCACTATCAATATATAGAGTTGAGCAAACCCGAACTGTAAAGTTCGGGTTCGTACCGAACTCTGGGGTGTCCGTGACCTGGACCCGGACATTTGAAAAAAGTTTGGGTTCGAGTTCTGGGTTCGGGTATTTGATCACGCATGTTGAATAGCTGCAGGGCAGCCAATCAACAAGCGTTTCACTGGTTTGCCCTTAGAAGCCATCACAGCCATGCCTACTAATGGCATGGCTGTGATTGGCCAGTGCATCATGTGACCCAGCCTCTTTATAAGCTGGAGTCACTTAGTGCTGCATGTCACATGCTCTCTGGGTAGTGTAGGGAGAGGATGCTGCTGGTTCTGTGAGGGACAGATTGCAGATAGATAGATAGGTAGAGATTACTACTACTACTGCTTTTAGGGACAGATTGCAGATCTCATCCTGCATTACAGAACGATCTGACTGGACTAGGTAGAGTCTACTGCTTAGAGGGACAGATTATTGTTCTAAAATCATCTCCTAGTTCTATAGGGTCAGGTTCTTGCTGTTGCTGTAAGGGACAGATTATTGTTCTAAAATCATTTTGCGGCCCTCTAGCACTTTCCAGGAATTTTTTACAGTCATTTTTGTGCCGAAAAGTTTGGGTTCCCATTGAATTCAATGGGGTTCGGGGTAAAGTTCGGGTCAGTTCGGTACCGAACCTGGACTTTTTCCCGAAGTTTGGCTGAACCCACCGAACATCCAGGGGTTCGATCAACTCTATCAATATATAGTTAGAGTGATCGTGTTCACCTTTAATGTGTATTCACGTATGTATGGATGCAGTCTATAGTTAAAGCTGTATAGATGTGCCCACTTTATGAATTGCAGTTTAGCGCTGCACATTGATACCACATCGTTAAGGTAAAACTGTTGCTTTGCTCTACTTGGGAAAAACATACGGTCATAGGAACCCTTTCATCGCAGTAAGGGCTCCTTTACCCTTGCTTTAAAAGGTGGCATTGGTTGCACTTTTACAAAGCACTCTGAATGCCAATTAAAGAGGAAGTAAACCCAGATTGGCCTTATTCTAGGCTTACCTGTAGGTTAAAGTGGTTGTCACAGGTTGACAACCACTTTAAAGCACCTCTCACTTTAGAAAATGGTAAGCTTACAGTCCAAGTTAAATGTTGCTTTGGCTTTGGTTTGCTTTGCTTCGCAAATTATACCCCATGCCGCTTTCTTGGTGCTTTGAAACGTCTTCAAGCCTCCAAAGAAGTCTACAGGAAAGCTCACTTACAGCATCTGCAGCTTTTGAGAGGCTTTTATTCATCTTTAACCTTGTTTTGGAGGTATTGCAGGTATGAGATATCCCAGGATGCACCGGTAAACTAACAAACGAAAAAGAAAAAAGACGTCATCAGCAGTCACCTCCGGATCATGTGTATATATTCTGGGAGTGTCTGGTGCAGACGTCACATCTGGTGTGCAGCGTGGAGCAGCAGGAAGGTTAGTGGGGTCCAGACTGGAGTGGAGCAACTAGCAGATGGCACATGGTGTGCAGCATAGGAACGCTAAAGCAGAAGGTGAGCGGGGACCACAGAGAGAGGACTGAGTGGCAGAGGAACAGCAGAGTTGGGGGAACATAGCAGGAGAAACTAGCAACGTCACACATGGTGGGAGCAAAATAGAGGGAGGTGAGTAGGGACCAGAGAGAGAAGGGTCAGCAAACCAAAGGATCAGCAGAGCTGGGGGTTACTACTGAGTGGGGAATCAGCAGAGCTAAGGGTTATTACTGAGTGGAGGAACAGTAGATCTGGGGGTACTACTGAGCAAGGGATCTGCTGAATGAGGGTACTAATAAGCTGGGGATCTGCTGGACAAGGGTACAAATGAGCTGGGGATCTGCTGAATGGGGGTACTACTGGGCCGGGGTTCTGCTGGCCGTTAAAACAAATTGAAAATCAACACACCCAGGGCATTTGACAAGTTTCACTAGAACTTCAAAAACGCACTACCAGTGCATTATAGAAGCACCACTGAAGCATCATCAAAGCATCACAGAAACATCACTGATGCACCAATAACACTTCAAAAAAGCATGTTGAAACAGTAGGCGCTTTAATGTGTGTTAAAGTCGAAGCAAGTGTAAAGTGTAAATGGGCCCCTAAAGAGATTTACAACAGTAAGGCAGCATCATGTCGATACAGCGTGGAAACGAGCAGCGGAATGCAAGGTAAGTTTCTGCGCCGTGTGGGGGGTTAGCTCAATGGGGATCACTATCCCTGGGAAAAAGGCAGTCCAAACAGCAGGTTTGCTTAAAATCTGGCTTGTTGCCAGGTTTATTCAAAAGGTTGCCTGAAAAAATCAAATAAACAAAACAGAAAATAAATCCTCACCATCCAGGCACTAACTAAACATTTCAGTTTTTCCTAGCTGAGCGGTGTAGGGCTTCTCCCAGACACCCACAAAACATAGACAGTGCAAACCTTTTTGTCTCAGCCCATAAGCAAACTTCCATGTCAGCTCTCTCAGGCTGATGGCTCAGGCCAGAGCAAAACTCTGCTCTCCTCCTGATTATTTAAACCACCTGATGGTGGACTCCAGTGGACCACAAAATCAGGTCCAGAACCAACCCTGTCAAGGTGGCTGGTAAAACCCAGACCGGATTCCACCTTAGTCCACTGCAAATGAACGCTTGTGAGGCGACACGTATCGTCCATCGATCACCTCGCCTTGTATAACGTTACAGCTCGTATCCCCAGCACCTAGACTAATGCAATGTAAACTACTGATCCATATTGGCCAACAGTGATCCTTTGTTGCTAGTTCTTGCAAAATTTTGGTTCTGATTGGAGGTTGTTCCAGGAGGTAATGAATCAAACAACAGCAAGTTATGGGCAACTGTACCTTTTTTGTAATTGTCCTTTAATCAACTCCCTCCACTGCCCTACCAGTTACCCCCCACTGGCCCCCAACTGCTCCCCGAATCCCCCCACCAGACCCCAATTACCTCCATCACTCAAATACTTCCTCCTTGATCATGACATTTTTAGCTTTTCCAGCCAAAACCGCGGACCCCCCCCGCTGATAATGCATGATGTGGATGTAAAGCTCAGCGCTCATTCTCAG
>BLSH010400950.1:1145266-1157640 GCA_018402905.1 Glandirana rugosa | reverse complement strand
GGTCCAGAACCAACCCTGTCAAGGTGGCTGGTAAAACCCAGACCGGATTCCACCTTAGTCCACTGCAAATGAACGCTTGTGAGGCGACACGTATCGTCCATCGATCACCTCGCCTTGTATAACGTTACAGCTCGTATCCCCAGCACCTAGACTAATGCAATGTAAACTACTGATCCATATTGGCCAACAGTGATCCTTTGTTGCTAGTTCTTGCAAAATTTTGGTTCTGATTGGAGGTTGTTCCAGGAGGTAATGAATCAAACAACAGCAAGTTATGGGCAACTGTACCTTTTTTGTAATTGTCCTTTAATCAACTCCCTCCACTGCCCTACCAGTTACCCCCCACTGGCCCCCAACTGCTCCCCGAATCCCCCCACCAGACCCCAATTACCTCCATCACTCAAATACTTCCTCCTTGATCATGACATTTTTAGCTTTTCCAGCCAAAACCGCGGAACCCCCCCCCCCCTGCTGATAATGCATGATGTGGGTGTAAAGCTCAGCGCTCCTTCTCTGGCTCCAGCTGCCCATGGTTGGCATGGAGTGTGCACTGCATGTTTTGCCAATCACTTGCTTTCTAGCAGCTAGAAGGAAGTTGCACATGCAGAGTGTGAAAAATCAAGCCCTGATACGCTAGTTTTCAGCCATTGGCCTGAAAAGTGTGGTGAGGGGTTTGCCCCCTCTCCCCACCACCACCACCACTACCTTCGCTGTGTCCAGGGTAGCCGCCCCTCCTGCCCGCGCCTTGTCCCAGTCCTGCACACGATTGTGTTGCGTTTGCAAAGTCTCCCCATTTCTATGTATGGGTCACATTCGGTAGGCTTGCTGCCTGCAACACGTTGGATGTTATTTTCCGCTAGCATCATCTCTGCGGCTTGTGAACACCCTCATTTTGCTGCCATTGCAGTTTGGAGGCTCTAAACACACGGCTCAGGTTTTAAGGTCCCCCCCCCCCCAGGCACACACCTAAACTTAGCCTAAGTATTTGAGCTGATTGGCTGCGCTTAGGAAGGAGGGAGGAATTGATTTAGGCCCCATTCACACTAGTGTAGTGCAACAACAAAAGAATCATGCAAAATTTTGTACATGATCGTCTTAAAAATTCTTGCCACATTTGAGATGCGAATGACATCCTAAACACGCCAAGCAAGAGGTGGGTTCTTGTGTTCAAAAAGATGTACAAGAAAGCATATTACTAGAAGCACATAATGAGCAAAGTTCTTTGCTGGTAGATGACGTTCTTTGCTGAGTGTGTGGCACCTAGAGCAGTCCACTGACATGGTTGGGAGGCCCTACTTGGGATAAACATGGGTCCAGGGCCGGCTCTACCACTAGGCAGAGTAGGCGACCGCCTAGGGCGCACTTCCGCACAGGGAGCCTAGCCCCTGCCCATATACTACCCCAGCCTGTCTATATACTACCCCAGCCTGTCTATATACTACCCCAGCCTGTCTATATATTACCCCAGACTGTCCATACACTACCCCAGCCTGTCTATATACTACTCCATCCTGTCTATATACTACCCCAGCCTGTCTATATACTACCCCAGCCTGTCCATACACTACCCCAGCCTGTCCATATACTACCCCAGCCTGTCTATATACTACTCCATCCTGTCTATATACTACCCCAGCCTGTCCATATACTACCCCAGCCTGTCCATATACTACCCCAGCCTGTCTATATACTACTCCATCCTGTCTATATACTACCCCAGCCTGTCCATATACTACCCCAGCCTGTCCATATACCGGCGGACCACGGCTGGCATGAGGAAGCGAGCTGGTGCCGCCATTATTTGTCTTTAGGCCGGGTCCAGAGGCACAGGTGCAGGCCTGTGGACCATGGCTAAAGAAAGTGGTAGAGAGGCACAGCAAAAATATATACCTCTGCCACCTCCATTGTATACATGGACAGGACAAATTGGGTGGAGTCAGTGGCGGAGCCAAAGGGGGGCGGCAAAATGAGGTTTCGCCTAGGGTGTCAAAAATCCTTGCACCAGCCCTGCATAGGTCTACACTTTAAAAAAAAAAAAAGAAAAAATGGAGAAAGACCCCATAGACCGCTTGATCCTAATCTTTTTGTGCCGTCAACCTTCTCTGTTTCTATGTTTTGTAATGGAAGAAAAGTTGGAGAGACGATAGTAAGAGTCAGAAAACATCTAATCAGGAGAGAAAACCTCTGGGTGCATTGTATTAATTAACTTCATCCCATCAACACTGAGATTTCCTTATAATTACATGGGTTCCTTTATTAATTATTTCACCAATGCAATAGAGATTTAAGAATGAATTAGACACTGATTTTTCTAACGCTCTCTTACAGGAATATTTGACAAGCCTGCACATCAGTGCATAGAACCATCAGACCAGCTTAAGGGGATTTGGTAGATGATGGAAAGTTAAATACCCTGACAGGTTCCTCTTTCTGTAGGGGAGAGTTTCCAGGTCTGCACACCTGTGGTGCCTATTATGAGGGGCTCCCCTCATCCCTGGGCCAAGCTTCAGGTTCTGCACACTTGCAGTGCCCATTATGAGGGGTTCCCTCCATCCCTGCGCTGAGTTCCCGGATCTGCACACCTACTGTGACCATTATGATAGGATACAACCATCCCTATGCTGAGTTCCTGGGTCTGCACACCTGTTGTACCCAACATGACGGCTTCCAACAGTCCATGTGCTACATTTCCTGGCTTACATATCCGATTGGTCCATTATGAGGGCTCCCCACCATCCCTGTGCTGAATTCCCAGGTCTGCACACTTGCAGTGCCCATTATAAGGGATTCCCACCATCCCTGTGCTGAGTTCCCAGATCTGCACACCTACTGTGACCATTATGATGGGATACACCCATCCCTGCGCTGAGTTCCCAGATCTGCACAGCTACTGTGACCATTATGATGGGATACACCCATCCCTGTGATGAGTTCCTGGGTCTGCACACCTGCTGTACCCAACATGACAGGATCCAACCATCCATGTGCTTAATTTCCTGGCCTACATACCCAATAAGTCCATTATGAGGGCTTCCCACCATCCCTGTGCTGAATTCCCAGGTCTGCACACCTGCAAAGCACATTATGAGGGGCTTCCACCATCCATGGGCCAAGCTCCTGGGTCTGCACACTTGCCGTACCCATTATGAGGGGTTATCTCCACCTCTGGGTTAAGTTCCCGGGTCTGCCCACCTAATGTGATTATTCTAAAGGGTAGCAAACATCCCTGTGCTGACTTCCACACCTGCTGTACCCAACATGATGGATTCCAACCACCCATGTGCTGAATTTCCAAGTCTGCACACCTGCAGTGCCCAATATAAGGGGTCCTCACCATACCTGTGCTGGGTTCCTGGGTCTGCACACCTGCTGTACCCAACATGATGGGTTCCAACCATCCATGTGCTTAAGTTCCTGGCCTACATATGTGATGGGTCCATTATAAGGGCTTCTCAGCATCCCTGTGCTGAATTCCCAGGCCTGCACACCTGCAGTGCCCACTATGGGGAGTTCTCACCATCCCTATGCAGAATTGTTAAATCTGAACACCTGTTGTGCTCATTATGAGGGGTTCCCACCATCCCTCCACTAAGTTCCCAGCTCTGAACACCTGCTGGGGCCATTATTAGGGGATCCCACCATCCCTGTACTGAGTTCCTGTGGCTGCAAACCTGCTGTGCTCAATACAAAATGCCCCCACTATGCCTGAGATAAGCTTCTGGGTCTGTACAGCTGCTGTGTCCATTATAAGGGGTTCCCAGCTGGAACTGAAACACAGAAAGCTGGGCCAAAGCACCCAAAACCACCAGACAGACAAAAACAGAGTGGTGGGATTTTTGGCAGAAAGGTCTCACTGCTGGGGCATCTAAGACATATTAGAAGGCCAGGTCTGACTCAGCCAGCCTGGTGCAGGGCTGGTGCAAGGAAACCTCATTTTGCTGCCCCCCTTTGGCTCAGCGCCTGACTCCACCCCCTTTGCGCTGTCCATGTATACGATGGAGGTGGCGAAGGTGGAGATTTTTGCAGTGCCCCAAACCTATTTCTTTAGCCATGGTCCACGAATATGGACAGGCTGGGGAAGTATATGGACAGGCTGGGGTAGTATATGGACAGGCTGGAGTAGTATACAGACAGGCTGGGGTAGTATATAGACAGGCTGGGGTAGTATATGGACAGCCTGGGGAAGTATATGGACAGGCTGGAGTAGTATATAGACAGGCTTGGGTAGTATATGGACAGTCTGGGGAAGTATATGGACAGGCTGGGGTAGTATATAGACAGGCTGGGGTAGTATATGGACAGGCTGGGGAAGTATATGGACAGGCTGGGGTAGTATATAGACAGGCTTGGGTAGTATATGGACAGTCTGGGGAAGTATATGGACAGGCTGGAGTAGTATATAGACAGGCTGGGGTGGTATATAGACAGACTGGGGTCGTATATGGACAGGCTGGGGTAGTATATAGACAGGCTGGGGTAGTATATAGACAGGCTTGGGTAGTATATGGGCAGTCTGGGGAAGTATATGGACAGGCTGGAGTAGTATATAGACAGGTTGGGGTGGTATATAGACAGACTGGGGTCGTATATGGACAGGCTGGGGTAGTATATGGACAGGGGCTTGGCGCCCTGAGTGGCAGTGCGCCCTAGGCGGCCGCCTACTCCACCTAGTGGTAGAGCTGGCCCTGAGCCTGGTGCAAGTTTCTAGTTCTGAAAAGGAACATGGGATTTAAGGCTCTCTTAACACGGAAGGCAAATCTACAGACTGTTAAGCACGTTGTATGGTACTTAAACACATTCAAGAGAACCTATCAATAGCCTCCTTTTACAACCACCATGAAAACAAAAAACAGTTGTAGCAAAAACGGAGGAGCCAGAAACCGAGCCGATATTTGGTGACTCATGGAAAACTTTTTTTTTTTTTTTTTTTTTTAGGGTGAATTTAACACAGAAAGTGACATTTTGCAGCTTCATAAATAATGGTTGAGTTTCATAAACATACATCTACCTGCACCGTACAATTCAAACAGGGCCAAATCCTTTTAAACTGGAGACGTTAGATTAATTGAATCCGGTCTTTTATATGGTTTCCTCTCCAGGCAAAGGTCTTAAAAATCTGCCAAGCATGCAGAATGTCTTTTCATTTTCTATAAAATTCGAGCTGATGCTCCTTTTAAAAGGGACGACTGAGGCCTCACAGCTATTTTCAGAGGCTCCGCTTGTCTTTTTTTTTCCCATGAAACTAAATATGATCCGAGTGAATTATTTCCCGTTTACAAATTTCCCTTTTGCTGTTTGTTGATCTCATTAGTTTTGCTAATATGCGCTTTGTTAGCCAAACTACAGGCCCTTTCACCGTGTCTGGCCATGGATCTTTAGGCTCCATGCACACTGTATCTGATAAACGACCGTTTTTGGGCGTTTGGGCGTTTTTTTTTAACAGCCCAAAAACGCCACTTTATGTTCTCCTATGTGTCCATGCACACATGGACGTTAATTCAGAGGTGTAACTAGAACCTTCAGGGCCCCGGTGCAAGAAATTATGAAGGGCCCCCTGACCCCTGGCCAGGGCCCTTTCCTCTTCCCACTGATCCTGGGGCCCTTTACGCCTATCATGGGTCCCTTTATTATGATACTGCAGTGGGGCCCTTTCACAAGTTCTGCAGCAGGCCCCAGGGGGACCAGGGAAGCACACAGGGGCCCTGGGAACAGCAGAAGACAAGTAAACTGGATAGAGGAAAATGGAGGAGATTGGGTCCTCTAAATGCCACCCCCGCCATCCCTCCTATCCAGGTGTACAAGGGAGGCACATGGGCCCCCTGGACCACGGGGCCCGGTTGCAATTGCAACCCCTGCAACCCCTATCGTTAAGCCCCTGCGTTAATTGTCGTTTATCAGCAGTGGCATTTTTGGGCTGTTATCTGAACGCCCTGAATTGGCGTTCAAAAGTCGTTCTTTTGACCACAAAAAAGCTAAACGCTGGTAAACGGCTGTTTATCGGCGTCCAGCGTTTTTTGCAGTCAATGGAAGCTAATGAAGAATACAAAAACGCCCAAAAACCCTGATAAACGCCGGTAAACGCTGCTTACAAAACGCTACAAAAAAACGTTTTCTCTGCAGCGTCTCCTGCCCGACACTGAGAGAGCCCAGATAGCGTCCAGTGTGCATGGAGCCTTAGCCTGTATCTGATAAACGACCGTTTTTGGGTGTTTTTTTAACAGCCCAAAAATGCCACTTTATGTTATCCTATGTGTCCATGCACACATGGACATTAATTGTCATTTATCAGCAGTGGCGTTTTTGGGGTGTTATCTGAACACCCTGAATTGGCATTCAAAAGTCGTTCTTTTGACCACAAAAAACGCTAAACGCCCATAAACGCCGCTAAACGCTCATAAACGCCGATAAACGGCTGTTTAACGGCGTCCGGCGTTTTTTGCAGTCAATGGAAGCTAATGAAGAAAAAAAAAAAACACCCAAAGACTCCGACGCCGATAAACGCCGCTTACAAAACGCTGCAAAAGAAAGTTTTCTAAGCAGCTATTCCTGCCCGACGCTGAGAGAGCCCAGATGGCGTCCAGGGTGCATGGAGCATTAAAGGAAAACAGTTTGGGATAAAAGGTATTTTTTTTAGGTTATGTTTTTAAACTGATATTTTATATTAGTTTTCTTTTACACATTATATATGTATACAATAAAACCTTGGATTGCGAGCATAATTCGTTCCGGAAACATGCTTGTAATCCAAAGCACTTGTATATCAAAGCGAATTTCTCCCATAAGAAATAATGGAGACTCGGATGATTTGTTCCACATAAGTCTTTCAGTTTATAGTCCATATAAAAAGATAGCAAGTTGTGTAACCATAAAATGTCCACCCACCAATGGCCGCCTCTACAAGGGGATTAGAGGCAAAATCCAGAAGGAGCTACAGAGTATAAAAGAGAAGAGAGGCGCCTATAAGTGCAGCAATGTGGTTACATTTAGACCCCTTTCACACTGGGGTGCCTTACAGGCGCTATTGTGCTAAAAATAGTGCCTGTAAAGCGTCTCCCCATTCAACCCAGTGTGTCCTTTCACACTGGGGCGGCTCAGAGCGGTGCGCTTGCAGGAGTAAAATTAAACTCCTGCAAGCATGATTTTTCAGGAATGTGGGGAGCGGTGTCTCCACCGCCCCTGCCATTAGATTGAATGGGCAGCGCTCCTGTAGCGGCTGTACAGCGCTCCCGCCGGCACCTTTAACCCCTGTTTAACCCCTTGTGGGGGGGGGGGTTAAAAATGCCATGCTGCCGCCCGAATAGCGGCGCCATATCGATGTTATTACAGTGGTAGATCGCCGCTAAATTAGCGGCGGTTTACCACTGACGATCGGGCGGTCCCAGTGTGAAAGGGGCCTTAATGAAGGTACAACATTTAGCAACTCACATGGTTGATGATTAAAAGATGCACATATAATGCCTCATGCACACTGAGGCTGATAATTGGACGTTCAGGGGCATTTGGACGTTTTTTTCAGCAGCCCCTGAACTCATGTAATGTTTTCTTATCAGTACATTTACACGGGGTCGTTTAAGGTCGTTTCCAGACAGTTGAGTTCAGAGGCTTTTTTTGGAATGCAAAAAAATGGGTTCAGACGCCAGTTCTGAGGCATTTGAAACGTCAAACAGCTTTTAAACGCGCCGAGACGCGAACGCGGCAAAGCGCTGCTAAACGCGGCTAATTGCGGCATGCAAAACGGGCATTTTAGACGCCGGCTTCTATCTGTCAAAAAAAAAAAATCGTTCAGGGGAGGTTGAAAAAGCGTCCTGTGTGCATGAAGCCTTAGTATGGAGGCTTGAAGAGCTTGTGGAGCACAGAGTGGCGGGGACGACGTTGATGGCGGTGCGGAGGACGGTCTATGTCAGCTTTACCCTGGATGCCTCCATACTTAGATGTGCCTGTTTTATTTATCAACCGTGTGAGTTGCTAAATGTTGTACCTTCATTAAATGTAAGTATATTGCTACACTTAGAGGCGCCTCTCTTCTCTTTTATACTCTGTAGTGACGTGACGCTACTTATATATCAAGACATAGCTTGTATATCAAGTCAACATTTATTATAAAATTATGCTTGTCTTGCAAAACGCTCTCAAACCAAGGTTTTACTGTAATATATATATATATAATGTATATGTTTTTGTTCTACAAATAAATATATATGTGAAAAAGAATTCCCAGAGAATTATGGGTTACCCAAAGAGAAAGCACGGTTTGGGATCAGGTTCTTATGTATTTTTTTAATTTAGATGTAGGCCTCACAGAGAACTATGGATTACCTAAAGAGAAAGCACGGGTGGGCAAGTTTGGGATCAGGTTTTTTTTTTTTTAATTTTAGATATTTTTAAATGGGTGTTAGTTTTCTTTTTCTATTGATATATTCTTTATTCTACAAATAAATATTACATAATAAATAATAGATATATGACAAAGACCTCTAAGAGAACTATGAATTACCTAAAGAGGAAGCAGTTTTTTTTTTTTTTAAATTTAGGATGTTATTCTTATTTTTTTTTTTACTATTTATACATTCTTTGTATAATAACACGTATGTGACAAAGACCTCCCAGAGAACTATGAATTACCTAAAGAGGAAGCACAGTCTTTTTTTTTTTTTTTTTAATTTAGGATGTTCTTATTTTTCTTCTATTTTCTATTTTCTATTGATATATCCTTTATTCTACAAATAAATATTACATAATACATATATGACACAGACCTCTAAGAGAACTATGAATTACCTAAAGAGGAAGCACAGTTTTTTTTTTTTTTTAATTTAGGATGTTATTCTTATTTTTTTTTACCATTTATACATTCTTTGTATAATAACCTGTATGTGACAAAGACCTCCCAGAGAACTATGGGTTACCTAAAGAGAAAGCACAGCAGTAGCTGTATGCTTTGAGGCTGGATTTAGCTGTTTGAAGTCTTGGCCGCTGCCATCAGATGTTTTTAAACAGATGTTTTATATCAGTTTTCATTATTATTTCTACGTTCTTTGTTCTACAAATAAATAAAATACCTTATGTGACAAAGACCTCCTTGAAAATTATGGATTACCTAAAGAGAAAGCACAGCAGTAGTTGAATTGTATGCTTTGAGGCTGGATTTTAGCTCATTGAAACCTCCACTGGTGCTGTCCAATGGATGAGATTGGGATCAATTTTATTTACAATGTATTTATTTATTTATTGGTTTATTTATTTTGTAAGTTAGATGTTTTTAAACCAATGCTCTATATCCATCCTTTTTTTTTAACACATACTGTATTTATTCTTTATTCTGCTTATAAATAGTACATATGTGACAAAGAATTCCCAGAGAAATATGGATTACCTAAAATGAAAGCACAACACAGTAGCTGTATTCTTTGAGACTGGATTCAGCTCTTTGAAGCCTTGGCCACTGCCATCTAATGGGTCAGTTTTGGATCAATCTTATTTATTTATTTTTTAAGTTAGATGTTCTTAAACTGTTGTTTTGTATCAGTTATACTGCGATGCCAAATCTCGAACATTTTTTGCCCTTTAGGCTTCTTAGAACGTTATGCGGACAAAATATCACCTGAAGAAGCCTAAAGGGCGAAACATGTTGGGATTCGCCATCAAAGTATAACTGCATAAAGGAAGACCGATATAAAATGTACCCTAAGTGCAGAAATATTTTTTTATTGGAGCTAAATATTTTATTGATGTTGAAATAAATGTTGAAATTTTAATATAATTCCGTGTCGTTTGATGTAAAGCACCAAAAAAAAAACAAAAAAAAAACCCCAATACCCAGTTACCAAGTATATGTTCATTTTACTTTTCCCACTGAAGCCAATTATCACATTTTTGGTGGAATGAACCAACTTTTGGTCAGTTCTGTGTATAACTTTCAGCAAGTAGCCTACAGCCTGTGAGCGTGAGAAGCCACCTGAGCTGCTTTCTAAGGACCTCGGCTTCTCTTTCATGTTGGCGATGACGTCTTCTCCATTCCCGGCACAGCCCTGGATTGGCCGAGGGCCAGAGGGTGTCCTGGCTGTGCGATCCGGACGGTGGTTTAATGAATCCAGGTCTCCTTGAGAAAGGCAGCGTGAAAGACTTGTGAGATATCACATTCCAGCATCTGACCTTTTCCTTTCTTTTTTTTCTAGCTAAACCAGCAAAGAAAATTGGTCTGAGATCCGGGGCGCAGTGACTTCGGCTGAATCCCGGGATTAGCCTGCCCATCTTTCCCTGCTTCTCCGGGATTAACCCTTTGCTTCTCCTCAAGCTGATGAAGCCAATAGCGTGAAAATGTGGAAACTTTTTTTTATATATCTATAGTGTGGGCCTTTGTAGTTGGTACAACAGTTGAACAACGGGTCCATTCATGGCGTGGCACCGCACTGCGTGGGAACGGCGCGGCAAAACATGCACCACAGTGCTGTGGATTGCACTACCCCTCGTTTTGAATGGCACCCCAACACATTGACCCAACACACTTGTGTTGCAGCACACCACAGCACACCAAGGCAATACCATGAATTCTGGTGCGCCGCACTGAAAAAACTGTGTAGGTCCGCTGTGGCGCTTTGGCGCAATGCCCATTAACGCAACCTAACAAGCGCAGGTTAACCCAATAGAATGGATATGTCTGAATGGACTGGGCTCTTAAGAAATGTATGATTTTATACTTTTGTGTGTCTAAGGCCGGCCGCACACGGGTTGAATTTTGAAAGAATTTTCATTCGAAAATCTTAATTAGGAATTTTCATTCGAATTTCGCACCATTAGTGGGCTGCTGCGAAGGCCAATTTTCTTGTGGCCAACAAATTTGAGTGATCGAGAATGTTGACATTTTTTTTTAAATCAATGATGGGAGAATTGTGCGAGAAATATAATCGAAAAAGAAATGCGCATAAGAGCAAGAAAAGAAAATTTCCGGGAAAGAAAAGAAGATTCTCAGCCACGAAAATTATTTTCTGTAACCACATGAGGTGAAACTGAAGGCCAAATTTTGAAAAGCGCGTTTCTGAAGTCAGGCGCTGATGTTGGACGAGAATTCTTTTCCCCTGCTGCCCCTCAAATTCCTCCTCCTAACGCAAATCCCCTCCCCCTTAATCTTCTTGTGGTGCCCCCCTCACCTCACATGATACCACAGTGCCCAGGGCAGCTGCCCCTCCTGCCCACCAGTAGTCCTGGGTGAATATCTCCTAACCTTGCACCGTTTAGGAGATATTCACATTGGCTCTAGTCAATGACATCACTGTACATGTCCTACATGCACTATTTTACCAAAAGTATTGGGACACCTGCCTTTACATGCACATGAACTTTAATGGCATCCCAATTCTAGTCCACAGGTTTTAATATTGAGTTGGCCCACCCTTTGCAGCTATAACAGCTTCAGGGAAGTCTTTCCACAAGGTTTAGGAGTGTCTATGGGAATGTTTGACCATTCTTCCAGAAGCGCATTTGGAAGGTCAAGCACTGATGTTGGACGAGAAGGCCTGGCTTGCAGTCTCTGCTCTAATTCATCCCAAAGGTATTCTATCAGGTTGAGGTCAGGACTCTGTGCAGGCCAGTCAAGTTCCTACACTCCAAACTCGCTCATCCAGGTCTTTATGGACCTTGCTTTGTGCACTGGTAATAAACATTTGGTGGAGGGTGGATTATGGTGTGGGTTTGTTTTTCAGGGGTTGGGCTTGACCCTTGGTTCCAGTGAAGGGAACTCTTAAGGCGTCAGCATGCCAAGACATTTTGGACAATTTCATGTTCCCAACTTTGTGGGAACAGTTTGTGGATGGCCCCTTTCTGTTCCAACATGACTGCGCACAAAGCAAGGTCCATAAAGACATGGATGAACGAGTTTGGGGTGGAGGAACTTGACTGGCCTGCACAGAGTCCTGACCTCAACCCGACAGAACACCTTTGGGATGAATTAGAATAGACACTGTGAGCCAGGCCTTCTCGTCCAACATCAGTGCGCTTCTGGAAGAATGGTCAAACATTCCCATAGACACTCCTAAACCTTGTGGACAGCCTTCCCAGAAGAGTTGAAGCTGTTATAGCTACAAAGGGTGGGCCAACTCAATATTGAACCCTACGGGCTAAGACTGGGATGCCATTAAAGTTCATGTGCCTGTAAAGGCAGGCGTCTCAATACTTTTGGTAAAATAGTGTATGTAGGACAGTGATGTCATTGACTAGAGCTGATGTGAATATCTCCTAAACGGCACAAGGTTAGGAGATATTCAACCAGGACTACTGGTGGGCAGGAGGGACGGTTGCCCTGGGCACTGTGGTATCATGTGAGGTGGGGGCACTGCAAGGAGATTGAGGGGGAGGGGATTTGCATTAGCAGGTACAAA
>BLSH010400950.1:1118243-1135881 GCA_018402905.1 Glandirana rugosa | reverse complement strand
GGGCCATCTTAATAGCATTATGGGCCCCTGGACAAAGTAATGCCATAGGGCACCTACCAGGCTGCTCCAAATTTACGCACATACTCTCAAGAATTTAAGTATAAATATTTGATAGAATTGAACATATATTTTGTTAGTTCTTTCAATAAAATCAATTTTAAACAATAAGAAAACATGCCATAAATCAAAGACTAAAATAACACAAAGGGCACAGTATAGGGGGGGGGAGGGGATCAGGAGAGCAAAGTACAGGTTCTGGGACACTGGCAATCCCAGGAAAGCTTAGTAAAAATAGTGATTATCCCAGCAGATCCAGGACAGATGGCAAGTATGATGTAATGTAAGATTTTCATGGGGCCACCATACACCTGGGGCCACCATACACCTGGGGCCCCGGGGCAGTGCCCAAGGATGCATTAAGACAGCCCTGGGGGGGAGCCTCCCTTGTAGCGAGGACCCTAAAGTAGGGGGAAGCTTCTATCATAGTCTTCTATCATGGTGTGGTTCTGAAGGGGAGAAGTTCTTCTTCGTGTAGTGTAATCCTGAGGGAAGGGGGGAAGTTCTCCCTCATAGTGTGGACCCTGAGGGGGTAAAGCTTCCATTGCAGTGTGGGGGGGGGGTCCTCCCTTATACGACATCTAAGAGGACGAAACACATCGGAAATCGGTGATCCCTACCGCTGTGCTTCATCTCTTGCCGGCTGTACAATTTTTTTTAGCTCAATTCTATTGTTTTTCATGTAAGTGCACTACTTTCAATAAATCTAATTCTAAAGAGGTTGTAAGCTATGTGAGGTTCTTTATTACATGTTCCCTCACACCAATTGGAGACCACTCTCTCGGTGAAGACCTTTTCTTCCATCTTGGTTATACTAAGTATAAATCCTGGCCATCTTGGATTGGAGTTCCTGTTTGCTGCATCCCTACTCGGATCATCCCCAGGAGTGGCATCCTTGACTTTCTATGTCTTCCTATATATCCAGGCATTATTACATCTGCTGTCCGGTAAGCTCAATTATAAGGTGAAGGATGTCACAAAACTATGCACTTGATGATTACAAGCTTTGAATATATCCAGATTCACATCATTCATATTTTTTGCACGTCACTGCGATTTTGGACTATTTATGAACTTTGATTTGTATTTGAATATATACAGTATGGTCACGTTATATGAATTATTGATTGAATTTTAAGTTCATGCACTAGCACTTTATGGTTGTATTAACTACTATGGTGAAGTGGGAATCACCTCACCCAGTTCCATTATAAGGTTGAGCGCTAAATTTTTGTTATCTATTCAGATCCTCCCTTATAGCATGGACCCTGGGTTGGGGGGTTCTAACTTAGTCTTCTATCATAGTGTGGTTCTGGAGGGGAGAAGTTCTCCTTCATAGTGTGGTCCTGAAATGGAGAAATCTTCCCCTGTACTTGGGGGGGTCAAATTTACTTCAGTACAGAAGATGTTTTCCGCTTTTTTTTTTTTTTAAGTATAAGGCCTCATACACACAGATGTTTTTTGACGCCGGCGTTTTCTGGCGTTTTTTGCAGCTCTCCATGTTAGTCAATGGCCCCATAAAAACGTCAGCGTTTTTGAGCTGTAGATGATGTCGGCGTTAGTGAGCTGAAAGTAGAACCCACAGCCATCACATTCTGAGGCTGTAAAGTTTTTTCATTTTTTGACGCCGACACCACAATATGCCAACAAATGCCACCTATTATTATACCGGCGTTTTCTGGCGTTTTTTGACGCTGACATTTTTAGGTTGAAAAATAGCAGAGGGATGATTTTTTAAAAAAAACGCCTATTGACGCCGACGCTCACTAACGCTCAAAAACGCCGATGCATAACGCCGAAAAACGCCGACTTTTTTTCCTTGACGTCGGGCCCGACGTTTTGTTTATTTTTTTAGAAACGTCCGTGTGTATGAGGCCTAAGAAGACAATGGCTTTCTTCAGAACAGCAAGATAATAAAATCTGTAGGTACTGAAGAGGACTGGGTGAATAACAATGTCCCCTGGCTGAAGTTCTGCTTCAACATCATATAGACATGTCTATATTGGGAAGAGGTAGAGCAGATGAGTTTACAGTCAACGCACTACTAGGGACCAGAGCTGGAGGGCAAAGGTTGTCAGAGGAGAGGGGCATCAGTTCATGGAATTAACTATTTTACATTGGAGGTTCACCCTAGAATAACTCTATGAACAATGAACAGCCAAATAACACAGGTACCATGATAAAGCACCATGTCTGACGTTTGCTGGTGCTCAGGTTGTCCATCCTTAATATTGGAACCCTCCACCCATTTACCGAGTATGCTATGGAACTAATGGTGTTGCTCAGCTCCCCCATGCTATCTATGTCCTTGGACTGTAAAGCCTGACTGGGAAACACTTCCTCTGTGCCCTGATGCTGTCAAAGACATAGATAGCATAAGGGGGGCTGAGCAACACCATGAGTAAGAGTCAAGTAGACAAGTGTACTGCTGTATGGCACATGCACAAGATGGGGTGCAGGTATCATGTGTCTCATATCACACATTTATATTACGATACTTCACTAATCTCGAAACACAGTTAGGACTTGAGGCCCGTACACACGGTACAACGGTCGTACAGTAGCTTGTTGTACGATCATCCGACTGTTAGTATGCGCCATGTGTATGAGGCTTTAATCTCACAGTTAGGACTTGAGTTAATCTCACAGTTAGGACTTCAGATCTCCCTTGAAGGCACTGTTGACATAGATTTCCCAGGGGGCAACTGTGAGGCCATCTCTAAATCACCAGCTCCTAAGAAGACCAGAATGTATGAACCCCGTAAAGATAGGTAATGGAAAGAATGTTTAATTTTTTTTATAACACTATAGCATGGCTTTGCATATTTCTTTATTGATGTAAATTTATGTGAAAGGGATTAAAAGGCCACTTTAACTATTTGCCCTAATCATAATTTTTCCAGGTGCAACAAACAATAAAATAACACACGTTATTTTGTGCACATTTGACCATCCCATCTACTATATAATGAAAAGTATGTGGACATCCAAAATGACGGGGGTCAGGTGTCTCCAGTGGAGGGTACTGTTACAGCATATAACGCCATTTAGACAATTGTTCACTTCCAACCTTGTGGTAACAGTTTGGGCAAGGCCCTTTCTGTTCCACCATGACTGTAACCCTGTATACAAAGCCAGCTTCATAGACATGGTTTAACCAGTCTGGTGTTGAGTAACTTAAGTGGCCTCCTGTAAACTCTGACCTCAACCCTACTGAACACGTTTGGGTGAAGTGAAATGCCAAACGTGAGCAAAGTCTACATGCCCGATACCACTACCTGACCTCACAAATGGTTTACAATTTGCATATACTCTTTATTAACAAAAGTTGGTGGACACCCCCTCAACATCTTTAATTTCAGGTGTGAACCAGGTCCAAAGATTTCTGGACAAATTTGTTGTAGAGGGACTTGAGTGGCCTTGACTCTACTAAACTTTTAGGATAGATTGGAATGCCTTTTGTGAGGCAGGTCTTCTCATCCAACATCGGTACCTGACCTGATCAGTGCTCTGGAGGAATGGGCACAAATTCCCACCGACACACTCCAAAAACTTGTGGAAAGACTTTCCAGATAAGTGGAGGCTGTAATACCTGGAAAGGGGACAGATCCATATTAAAGAAAAAATGGGGTGTAACCACCAAAGGACTCCTGTTGGGCCATACGGTCGTCACTTCAGGTCACCTCGCTCCACACAGTCAGCTCTCACTGATCCCAGAAATTGTGTGTTTTATATGGATACGGATATGGATAACAGCCCATGCGCTGGATTCTGAATTTTCCATGTTCACCATACCTGGGTCAGTGTCAGGTTGAGGTGGTACAGGTGTGCATGACCACGGCCGGCCAGTATGTATGGGGGGTTGTTTTAACATAGACAACGTTGTCTCTTTTACTATGCTATACGTGGTGGTGTTTTTCATGTATTTTGTAATTAGTTACCAATAAACCTTTTTCAAAATATCGACCGTGTGGCCCAACAGGAGTCCTTTGGTGGTTACACCCCATTTTTTCTTCTATGTGCATTTTGACTCTGGGGCCTGCATCTCATAGTAGATGAAGGGTCACATGTACTATACCCATTTGTAGGTACATTTATTACTACTCACATCACTTCTACGGGGGATCCCTTTTACCTTATTTTCAAATCCATATTAAAGCCTATGGTTTTGGAATGGAATGCCCAACCGGCTCATATTGGTGTGATGATCAGGTGTCCATGAACATTTAGATATATGGCGTATATCTTCTTATCCAAGGATGTAAAACGAAACAACTACATTTTCTGCCTGCTTACTAGACTGGATTGACATGTATACTAAATGTAGAAGAGTCCCATGTCCATGTTGATGGTGCAGTGGTCCACCCGGGCTCCCACCATTTTCTTGGCAAGATATTTTGCAGAAGATACTGGGATTGGATGTTGAACATGTTTATATACAATTGATTGTCAGGCGTTCACAAAGTTTTAGCCATGTGGCGTATATATTAAGGACAAAGTATAATTATGTAAAAATGATGGGTAGACCAAGCCTATGTACAGTACAGTAAAGATCAAGGAAAGTTCTAGTGATGGGGTGGCATTTCACTGGAACGCAACCCTACCTTCAATAAATAATTTGTTTAAATCCATTGCATCTTTTACTTTCTATTTTTGTTGTTACAAACTATTTTATCTCAATATTGCTCCACTAATAGTTTCTTTAACAAAAAAAAAAAAAGCCACAAATTAATCACCGACTAGCGAGCACAATAATTGGACTCTTTCGCATAATCCACTCAGGCAACTTACACGTCTCTAAATAGGAATGTTCATCATTTTAATGCAATATAAATATTAAGAATTTTAATTCAATTTTAATAATGTTAATCAGCTTCTTGTACAAACTGTTTTTCTTTGGGAGAAATATGAAGCGCTTTTGAAAAAAAGAAAAAAATTAAAATAAATAAAAAAAGGGAAACAACGCCGAGGATGGTGAAATTACTGGAAAGCAATTTATTACGCCGATGTGGTTGGTAAGCATTTCTGAAATTAAATATGTGCTTAAAAGCGAGAGAAGAATGAAGCCCCGCGTGTGGGAGAGAGGAAGAGGCATAGCAAACAAAGTGACGGCCACCTCTGTAATTGAAGTGTTGCGAAACTTTGTGCCGCTCGTGTCTAAGATGATTTTATGGGCAAAAAAAAATTTGTTGAGGTAGGCTATGATCAAATGTATCTGGACTGTCAAGCCAAACAGATCAATGCCTTTGTTTTTAATGAAGGGAAGATGAAACTAAAAATGCTGCAATTATTATCAATTTTAGCTATCTCCCTTTTGGTATATTAAATATACATTAGAAAGAATGTTGTTATATCGTTTCAATACGTGCAAAAAAGTACCTGTTGATCCTGCCAGAGCTCCAGAACACCATATTTAAAGAGACACCAGGAACTTGCAAACTAGTCAGATGAAGGAAAACTTCAAACAAGCTCAGTAGCTCAGGTGAGGCATCTCTCACACAGCAAGACATCCCTCAATGAGCACCCAACAGTTCCCCAAACCATAGAGATAGAGAGGGGAGCAGCAGACCAAAAACAAGAGAAAGAGTTCCAAATATTTTGAATTTAAAATGATCTTGGTCCCTTTCCATGGGCGTCCGCAGGTAGGGGCAAGGGGGGGCAATTGCCCCACCCCCCGGAATCAGGGATCAGATCGTGGGTTCCCCACTAGGTCCTTATCCTCTTGAGCCATGTATGCAGTCTATGATCATCTCTTGTGCCATGTCCACAGTCTCTGACCATCCCCTGCCTTATTTCTGCAGTCTCTGACCATCCCCTGCCTTATGTCTGCAGCCTCTGACCATCTCCTGTACTATGTCCGCAGTCTCTGACTGTCTCCTGTACTGTGTCCGCAGTCTCTGACCATCTCCTGTACCATGTTCCCCACTAGGTCCTTATCCTCTTGAGTCATGTATGCAGTCTAGGATCATCTCTTAGGCTATGTATGCAGTCTCTGATCATCTCTTGTGCCATGTCCACAGTCTCTGACCATCTCCTGCACTATGTTTGCAGTCTCTGACCATCTCCTGTACTATGTCCGCAGTCTCTGACTGTCTCCTGTACTGTGTCCGCAGTCTCTGACCGTCTTCTATACCATGTCCACAGTCTCTGACCATCTGCTGTACTATGTCTGCAGTCTCTGACCACCTCCTGTACTATGGCCACAGTCTCTGCCCGTCTCTTGTGCCCTGTCCACAGTCTCTGACTGTCTCCTGTACTATGTCTGCAGTCTCTGACCAGCTCCTGTACCATGTCTGCAGTCTCTGACCGTTTCCTGTACCATGTCCTGCAGTCTCTGACAGTCTCCTGTACCATGTCTGCTGTCTCTGACCATCTCTTGTACTATGTCTGCAGTCTCTGACCATCTCTTGTACTATGTCTGCAGTCTCTGACTGTGATAATGACAGTGTCAAAAAGGGGCAGAGCACGGGTGACCTTAAAATGATTCCCCCCCTCTGAAAAAAGGTCTGCGGGCGCCCATGTCCCTTTCATCCATTTTTGGACTGGCGCCCCTTTCTAGAAATCTCTCTTAGTTATTATCTTGGGACCCCAGCCAACAGCTCCATCACACAGGCTCAAGGCCACACCATTGTTGATGTGTATAACTCATCCCTTTGAAGCCAAACCCCTGAAACACTAATACAATGAAGATTTATTTCCTCAATTTGATAAAACCTAGAAAAAGCCTAATGTAGATTTCCTTCAACATGTATTGTCTCTCCTATCTTCCCAAAATTCAAAGCTACATGACTCAAATTGGCCATCACAGCCAGCCCACCAAGGCTTTCTCTATGTTCCATCTCCCAACTGACCCCTTTGACGGATCAGATGAGACCCCTACTTATCACTTTTTTTAACTCTCTCTAGGTTTCATTCTTTTACTCTATACATGGCCATACATGGATCAGGTTTTTCCATTCACCCAGTGAGTTAAAAAAAATAATAATTGACCCGACCCCCTCATCCACACATTCAATGTGGATGTGGGAATCCTCCCCACTGTGTCATTGTATTCTGAAAGCAGGAATCCCCCACTGTCAGAATACACTGATCAACACTGAAGCTGGTTGGCTACAAGTGTTGATGGCAGGGGCGTTGCTGGGGGGTGGCTATTGGGGCTATAGCCCCCAGTCTGGGGCCCATAGCCCCGAGTCTCTTACCGGGTGGGTACAGTTCTGCAATTAGCAAGTATGTCTGGGGACCCTGATGTAAGGGGAATACACACTCAGATATGTAACAATATTTATATATATATATATATATATATATATATATATATACACACACACACACATGTATATTATATACATGTGTATGCCCACTCAAGCGTATGACTTTACTTTGGTGCTATGGGCTCTAGCCCCAGATCTTTTGTAGACCTAGCAACGCCCCTGGTTGATGGTGATCGAATGGAAAATTTCCAGCGCGACCATTCATGAAATGTTGATCCAGGGAACAGTCATAGATGGATCAAAATTTGGCTGGTTCCTGCTGAGCCGGACAAAATACAATCCGTGTATGGCCAGCTTTAGCATCAAACCTTTGTAAATGGTTCACCTGCTAATAGGTCACTCAGTTCCTCCAGACCTCCAGTGGCATTGGGGGCCTCTCATGGTTATAAATAGCTTTGGACTGTAAGCTCTGAGACAAGGACTAATTTGAATGGATCTATGTGTTCTGTGAAAAGCTGCATAATTTATTGTCGCTTCCAAGAAAAAAAAAATAGAATAAAATAAATAATAAAACAGAGGAGGCTGTGCCACAGGCATCAAATCCATTTTAGGAGCATGTAGTAAATTTATTCCTTGCTGTAGACATCTCTTTATCAGGAGCAGGTATATTGTAGGCCATAACCCCTATAGAGTGAGTATTGGCAGCTTGACTTATGATATTGAAAGAGAAAAGCTAAATGGTTTCTCAGAGAACAAAGCAATTAATTGATGCTTAGAGGTATGACTGCAGCTCATAATGCGATGTCTCTTAGACCCTTCTCCGAGTGCTTTCCATGGCTTAATAGACTGCTCTACATTTTACTCAACCCAAACTGCATAAATCCTCTTAACTCATCAAGAGCCCCAATGTTGAACTGAGGTTTTTCAACATGGTGGGTACACTATAGCTCTGCTGGCTAGGAAGAGATGCCAACTGACCAGAAAGGCTACCACATGATCTCACAGATGTGATAGAAACATGTGAAAATATCCTTCATTTAAGACAGGGGTCTCCAAACTTTTTAAACAAAGGGCCCGCTTATTGTCCTCCAGATTTTAGGGTGTCCAGAGTGTAGTCAGTAGAAGTAAAAAAAATGACATGGCCCCTGTGGTTAGTAGGAGAAGGAATTGTGCCCCATAAAGGGTATTAGTGATAGGAATAATGCCTTATCAATGGTGTCAGTAGGAGGAATAGTGTCCCATTGCTGGTGTCAGTGGAAGGAATAGTGCTCCATTGTTGGTATCAGAGGGAGGAATAGTGTCCCATCATTGGTATTAGTTGAAGGAATAGTGTCCCATCATTGGTATTGGTTGAAGGAATAGTGCCCCATCATTGGTATCAGTGGAAGGAATAGTGCCACATCATTGGTATCAGTGGAAGGATTAGTGCCCCATCATTGGTATCAGTGGAAGGAATAGTGCCCCATCATTGGTATCAGTTGAAGGAATAGTGCCCCATCATTGGTATCAGTGGAAAGAATAGTGCCCCATCATTGGTGTCAGTGGGAGGAATAGTGTCCCATCATTGGTATCAGTTGAAGGAATAGTACCCCATCATTGGTATCAGTGGAAGGAATAGTGCCCCATCATTGGTGTCAGTGGAAGGAATAGTGCCCCATCATTGGTATCAGTGGAAGGAATAGTGCCCCATCATTGGTATCAGTGGAAAGAATAGTGCCCCATCTTTGGTATCAGTTGAAGGTATAGTGCCCCATCATTGGTATCAGTGGAAGGAATAGTGCCCCATCATGGGTATCAGTGGAAGGAATAGTGCCCCATCATTGGTATCAGTGAAAGGAATAGTGCCCCATCATTGGTGTCAGTGGAAGGAATAGTGCCCCATCATTGGTATCAGTGGAAGGAATAGTGCCCCATCCTTGGTATCAGTTGAAGGAATAGTGCCCCATCATTGGTATCAGTGGAAAGAATAGTGCCCCACCATTGGTATCAGTGGGAGGAATAGTGTCCCATCATTGGTATCAGTTGAAGGTATAGTGCTCCATCATTGGTATCAGTGGAAGGAATAGTGCCCCATCATGGGTATCAGTGGAAGGAATAGTGCCCCATCATTGGTGTCAGTAGAAGGAACAGTGCCCGTATTGCTGATGTCAGTGAGAGGAATGGTGCCCCACTGTTGGTGTCAGGGGAAGGAATAGTGCCCCATTGTTGGTGTCAGGGGGAGGAAAAGTGTACCATCACTGGTGTTAGTGGAAGGGATAGTGCCCCATTGTCTGCATCAGTGGGAGGAATAGTGCCCCATCACTGGTGTCAGTGGAAGGGGTAGTGCCCCATCGTCTGTATCAGTGGGGGGAATAGTGCCCCATCATTGGTGTCAGTAGAAGGAATAGTGCCCATAATGCTGGTGTCAGTGGGAGGAATGGTGCCCTATTGTTGATGTCAGTGGGAGGAATAGTGCCCCATTGTTGGTGTCAGTGGGAGGAATAGTGCCCCATCACTGGTGTCAGTGGAAGAGATAGTGCCCCATCTTCTGTATCAGTGGGAGGAATGGTGCTTCATATCTGTAGGAGGAATTCTCAAGAGCTGGATAAAGGAAGGCAAAGGCTTGCATCAGACCCGCGGTCTGTAGTTTGGAGACTGCAGGTCTGCCATTGATGATCTTCTGAAAATGCTAGTTAACTCAGTTTACTGCTAGCCATAGTGTGTTTTTTTTAATATTGTGAGTTATTTTATTTGTGGTCGTTATTATTAGCTAAACTGGGAGTCATACTTGAAGTGCCTTTTGTCTCTTTTGATTCTTGTTTTGATATTCAGTGGCTACCAGGAGCCTATCATGGGGCCCCCTACTGGCACTGGGCCCTCGGGCAGTCACCTAGTGGCTGAATAGTCAGTCCACCCCTGGCTGGGCCTATATAAAGGTAGGGGTCTGGAACTGCAACTCCAATACCCCCTACGTTATGTTAAAGTGCTCATGGACACTAGTGGATGGTTGGACATGAAAGTAAAATGCAGCTGCCCCCATACCCTTTAATCTTCTCACTAATCAGGAAAACTGTCCCCATGTACATCTGAAGGTTTCTTTTTTTAATTTTCAGTGGCAAATATACCTTAAAGTTTTGAAAAGGCCATTTCGCTATTATATATGGGCTACCTTTTTGCCCTGGCCCTTTAAGATGGTGCACTCTGTAAAAACCCAGCTCTGTGTTTTCTGTCTCCTGATCCGAGAAGGTCGCTTGCTGATTCAATGCGTCTCCGCTGGTGACAGCATAATTTTAGCTTAATTGAATGGCTACTTGGAAGCGTCAGTGTTTGTGGTATCTAATCAATGGACGTGTCCATTCTTGGCTGAATCACAGATGGATAAAGTGAAGATTCATACGATTAATTACTGGCCAGCTTGACTCGTTCATGGACTGCGCACATGACCATGATGCTTTGTGGCAATCAAGTCATCGGACGGATGGAGGAAGAGCAATGAAGGGACACAGGCTATTCTTAGAAGCTCAGTGAGGTTTAATATTAGACCATCTCATCTGGTAAATGAGAAATTAATCTTTGAGACAAATCTCAGACATAGGGGCAAATTTATAAGGAGTGGTAAACTGGGTAAAATTTGTCCGGCTTGAGGTCATCAGATTTCCTAATTAAAGAATATGTCACCCCAACATTTCATAGTCCTGACATGCGTCGGTTGTCCCAAGTACTTGTATGAAAAAGTATCCTGTACTCTTTGTATTGCTTCCCTTTTGTGAAATACACTATATTACCAAAAGTATTGGGACACCTGCCTTTATGCGCACATGAACTTTAATGGCATCCCAGTCTTAGTCCGTAGGGTTCAATATTGAGTTGGCCCACCCTATGCAGCTATAACAGCTTCAACTCTTCTGGCAAGGCTGTCCACAAGGTTTAGGAGTGTCTATGGCAACGTTTTACCATTCTTCCAGAGGTGCATTTGTGAGGTTAGGCACTGATGTTGGGCGAGAAGGCCTGGCTTGCAGTCTCCACTCTAATTCATCCCAAAGGTGTTCTATTGGATTGAGGTCAGGACTCTGTGCCAGCCAGTCAAGTTCCTCCACTCCAAACTCGCTCATCCATGTGTTTATGGACCTTGCTTTGTGCACTGGTCCAAATCATTTGGTGGAGGGGGGATTATGGTGTGGGGTTGTTTTTCAGGGGTTGAGCTTGGCCTCTTAGTTCCAGTGAAGAGAACTCTTAAGGCGTCAGCATACCAAGACCTTTTGGGCAATTTCATGCTCCCAACTTTGTGGGAAGAGTTTGGGGATGGCCCCTTCCTGTTCCAACATGACTGCACACCAGTGCACAAAGCAAGGTCCATAAAGACATGGATGAGCGAGTTTGGGGTGGAGGAACTTGACTGACCTGCACAGAGTCCTGACCTCAACCCGATAGAACACCTTTGGGATGAATTAGAGTGGAAACTGCAAGCCAGGCCTTCTCGTTCAACATCAGTGCCTGACCTCACAAATGCGCCTCTGGAAGAATGGGCAAACTTTCCCATAGCCACACTCCTAAACCTTGTGGACAGCCTTCCCAGAAGAGTTGAAGCTGTTATAGTTGCAAAGGGTTGTCCAACTCAATATTGAACCCTAAGGACTAAGACTGGGGTGCCATTAAAGTTCATGTGCTGTGTAAGGAGCTCTAGGTGTGGCTCTGGATGCATAAGACCTCTGCAGAGAGACCACTGCCCCTTTGAAGCAGCGGTATATCTGCAGTAGTCTTTTTTAGTCAGAAGAAGATCTCTTCAATCTGTAGGTAGCATAAGCTTTGCAGGTTGAGGTCTGCAGAAAACCACTGCTTCCTCAGAGAAAGCAAGAGTCCCACTTTGCAGCATGCTGGCAGGGGACTGACCTTTCTACTCTAGCTGTGGCTGCTTTCAAACAGAAAACATAAAGATGTTGATTACCTTTTATTCTGCACCTGAAGCGTATTTAGCTGATTTAAACTGAAATTTCATTCAGGCTTTAAACCCACATCCTATATAGCAGAACTAAAAAAACACACAAGCGCACCCTGCACATTAGTAACTGCAAACTGAGAACAGCTTCCGTATTTTACGACCGCAGTCTGCAGACGAAGTGAAGTGACGGCTGACAAGCAACGTATATATTTACTGACGTCCTTTGAAACGCAATGTCTGTTTCCATCTGTTTTTAAGGGACCACTACACCTTAGAATTGATTGCGATCCCGCCGCCTCTGACGGTCGTTTGGAGAGCCGGAGTAATTTCCATGGCGCTGGGGAATGTGCGCAGGGATATTAATTTTCAAGTGATTGGAAAATAGATTTGCCAACTTTAAACCCAGCCGCCTGAAATGTCACCCTCCACGAAAAAAAGGAAAGGGATTGTCGGGTAATTTGATAAATGAAATTCTTAAATGACTTTCTCGCCACCGCAGTTTATTGGGCTGATATTGGATTATTGCAACTGCTATTATTGTGTTTTTTGCCCGTGCTTTTTTTTTCTACTGTGTTCTCTAATAAAAGGAAATGCACTTTAAAAGGACAAACACACTGTGCTTGAAATACAGGATCGAAGGTGTATTTTTATTTTAAAGCTGAACTCTAGGCTGATATAAAAGACATAAACAATATGCAGCTCTGTATTGGTCTGGTGACTCTGGGATTGGTGTGACAGCAATCTGGAATACTATTGATGGCTTATAAGGGACTGGTGACACTAGGACTGGTGTGGTGGCAACCAGGAACACTTTTGATGGCTTACAAGGGTCTGGTGACACTGGGACTGGTGTGGTGGCAACCAGGAACATGTTTGATGGCTTACAAGGGTCTGGTGACACTGGGACTGGTGTGGTGGCAACCAGGAACATTTATGATGGCTTACAAGGGTCTGGTGACACTGGGGCTGGTGTGGTAGTGATCTGGAACACTATTGATAGCTTACAATGGACAGGTGGATACTGGGACTGGTGTGGTGGCAACCAGGAACACTGTTGATGGCTTACAAGGTTCTGGTGACACTGGGACTGGGGTGGCCATGATCTGGAACACTATTGATGGCGTACAAGGGACTGGTGACACTGAGACTGGTGTGGTGGCAACCAGAAACACCATTGATGGCTTACAAGGGTCTGGTGACACTGGGACTGGTGTGCCTGTAATTATGAACACTGTTGATGGCTTACAAAGGACTGGTGACACTGGGACTAATGTGGTGGCAACCAGGAACACTGTTGCTGGCTTACAAGGGTCTGGTGACACTGGAACTGGTGTGGCAGCAATTAGGAACACTGTTGCTCACTGGCAAAACTTAAATTGTGTGGTGATAACCAGGGACACTGTGGCTGGCAGCACTGTTAGGGTCACACTGTACTGGTGTGGTGGTGCTGGAATACATTGTTCATGTATTTTGTGCAACAACTACATCAGCCAGTAGATGGCAGTGTTTAGAAGTTTGTAGCTGCTCAAATGTAAACTCTATGTCTTTTCTCTGTATAATAAAGTTTCCTGTTTCTTGTCTGCAGTTAAGCAGCAAAGCC
Source organism: Glandirana rugosa (assembly GCA_018402905.1). Taxonomy (NCBI): domain Eukaryota; kingdom Metazoa; phylum Chordata; class Amphibia; order Anura; family Ranidae; genus Glandirana; species Glandirana rugosa. The sequence continues at coordinate 1,122,095 of BLSH010400950.1, read as the reverse complement.
CATGTGGACTGTGCACTGACTGTCTGTTCTGTAGGACTATATACAGAATTTCTAACAGGTTATGGGCCCAGGCATAGCCCACATGCCTACCCAAAAAAAACGTGAGAACCAAGTCATAACCGGCTACATCAAACGTGCAAGCTTAAGCAACAGAAATAAGACTGCAAAACATTAAAAGAAAATGGCCAGTAACACAGCTGCAACAAAGCTTTCATTTACAAATCTGACAAACCAGAACTACCAGTCTTGGAAATTCAAGATGAAAATGCTGCTAATAAAAGTTCTTCAGATGAGTGGATAGAGGAAGCTCAGAAAGTTCAGAGCACAATCTCTCTTATCATAGAAAATGATCAAATTATACCTATATGTAAGTGTGGAACTGCCAAAGAAATGTGTGAAGGAATAGAAAAGGAGCATGAAAGAGCTAATCTCAGCAATAAACTGTATTTGATTATAAAGCTATACCAAACCAAGACTTTGGCCAGGGTATGCAGGATTACATAAGGCACACCTTGGAAATGGTTGAACGCCTGAGAGACATATGAGAAGAAATAAAAGATTTTCGTGTCGCAGCACTATTGCTCAGTGGCTTACCAGAAAGTTATGAAACACTTGTCACAGCACCTAATGCACGTCCATATGATGAACTGACATTGGAATATGTTAAGGGCAAGCTTGTGGATGAATATAAACGTAAAACACAAAACATTAATAGTGACGGTGCTTCTGTCGCAGAGTCTACTTTAAAGACGAAAAATAGGAATAAAAACAGTAACATGCAACAAGAAACATGTAAATATTTTATATGCAAGATGCAAGGTAATTTAAAAGCATATTGCAGAATCGGGAAAGCTAGAATGCAAAAACAAACTAAACTACAAAAGGACAAATGTGTGAAGGAAGAAACTGATTTTGCTTCAGATAACGAATATGTTTTTCATTCTAAAAGTTGCACCTCATATTTGCAGGCATTGTGTGTTCATTCAGAAGCTTCAAGTCACATGACAAATGACAGAGATTTCTTTATTCACACTGACCAGAGTAAACAAGAAAAAATCACCACAGCTAATGGGCAAAAATGGAATCAAAAGGAATAGGAAGCATTTTTCTTTATTGTCCTATTTCCCAGAGTGTTACCAGGAAGATACCTGTGAAAAATATCCTTTATTGTCAGTAAAGAAGCTCACAAAACAATGCAATGCAGTGACCTTCCAAGATGACAGTTTTGCCATCACAAAAGGGGATATCTTACTTGCAAAGGCTAAAATTACAGATGAACTGTATCAGCTGAGCTGCAATGAGGTGGTTAATACTGCCAAGGAGGAAACATATTCAAACTGCATTCACTCATGGCACAGACGCCTCGGGCACAGAAGTCCTGACACAGAAATAGATATAACGCAGACAAACCAAATGCTGAAAAAGTAGAAACCAGGCCACAAGAGACTTCGATCAGGAAATCCACCAGAAGCAATAAAGGCACCCCGGCCAATATCTGTCCTATGTTCCTCATGTCGGTTTAAAATCAGAGGGATGAGATGCAAGTACTTCCAATTCATAAGAAACAAAAGTGGATCAGAGCATTTAACAAAACCACTTACAAGAATTATAGAACTGAGATCCACAATGGGATTAATATAAAGAGTAGTTGTTGAGTGGGGGTGTTAGAACACATTGTTTGTGTATTTTGTGCAACAACTACATCAGCCAGTAGATGGCAGTGTTTTTAGGTTTGTAGCTGCTCTGTGGTAAACGCTATGTCTTTTCGCTGTATAATAAAGTTTCCTGTTTCCTGTCTGCAGTTAAGCAGCAAAGCCCATGTGGATTGTGCATTGTCTATCTGTTCTCTAGGGCTATATACAGAATTTCTAACAGGCAGGGATCACGGACATCATAGCTGGCTGCGCTCGTATTGTGACACTGTACTGGTGAGGCTAGTATTCACAGACACTGGCTGTAGTAGTTTACAGTGTCACCAGAGCAGTCAGCCAGTACCCATGATCACTAGCAACTCCTAGTACAGTATCACTCCTCATTGGACAGTCTCTCTCCTCATTGGACAGATTGATAGCAGTGGGAGCCATGGGCTCCCGCTGCTGTCAATCAAATCCAGTGACACTGGAGCAGAGGGGGGCAAGTCCTGCTGTCTGTGTCAATGGATGCAGCAGTGGGACTCAAGAGGGAGCCTGCATGGGTGCCCCCAGAGAAATCGGCTTTCCGTGGGGGCGCCTGATGAAGAGGAGGGGCCTGAAGCACCTGTGGGAGATCCCAGAAGAAGAGGATTGGGGCTGCTCTATGCAAAACGATTGCACAGAGAAGGTAACTATAGGCATGTTTGTTATTTTCATTTTAAAGAAATTGAGGGTGTCAAACCCCGTTAAGGCTCTGTAGCTGAAACACACAAGCCATTGTACATCTGTACTCCTCCTGCAGCAATAAATGTATTTGTCTCGGACATTGTGTTGTGAGGAAGAGGGGATCTCCCCTTGAAACGCGTCAGCATCCAGAAAGTCCTCCAGCATGCTGGACACAGTTCTGGAGATCTGGTCGCTGCTTTTCCATTGTGGACCTTGATATGCTTTCCACATTTGTTTGTTTGTGAGTATATTTCTGTTTCTTTTTATCAATAAATCTACTTGGGAAATGAGCAAGGCTGGTGCGCCCTCTTTTTTCTTTTACAGTACTTTCATTGGGTGTCCCCTAACCCTTGGGGCAGCAAGGCCTGTGCATTTATTAGAAACCACAGCCACTTCCACAGCCATTGCATCACTACTCGAACGCAGGAGATTGTGTTTGACTAAGAAAAAGGGGGGGGGGGGGGGTGCTGCAGCACAGACGGTTTTTCACTTTAATGCATGGAATGCAAACCTTGAGGCTTTACCACCACTTTAATCATAGCCATCACTATGGCTATGATTAAGGCTCTGTAGCTGAAACGCGTAAGCCGTCGTACATCTGTACTCCACCTGCGTCAATCAATGTATTTGTCTTGGACGTCGTGTTGCCGGCTATTTTATTCAACTCCGATCTTCTGTGCTACTTGGGAGAACTTGCGCTTAATCTCATCGGCCCCTTTGGGGGTTAAGCGACACAGGAGCCTAAAGAAAGGGCAAATCCAAATGTTTCATGAGCAAAAAGACAGAGAAGTCTATTGGGGCCCAAAGACACATTAGGCGTCAATGGGAGCATCTGCAAAAAATGCGCAATAATGCACATAACAAGCTTTTTTTTTGCCTAGTAACTTTCTTCCCATTGGCCAAAAAAAAATAAATGACAACATGAATGGGATTACCGAACTTCGAAGCTCTTCGCCTCGTGAAATGAGTTTGAATTTTACACACTGACGCCCAGCCCAGGAAGGGGTTAAACGTCACGCCGTCCTTATTGCCCGTCTCATTACAAACTGCAGCTTCTTCATTTTCAAGGCAAGCACCTCGGATATAAACCGCCGCCGGAAAATGATGGCTTTATCATTGGCACTAATGCCGCACAGGCAATAGGAAATAATGAACGCCGCAGCAAAATATAAAATTACTATTTCTTTTCCTTTTTTTTTTTTTTCTTTTAAAGACCGGGCCGCCTTTTAACTCTCGCCGCGAGGCATCGCTCGGGCGCCTTCCCCTCTCCTCCGTTCTCAGGGGGGGTCGACTGATGAGTTAAAACCATTTGGTTGTGTTTTTCATGTAAAAATCATGTTTCATTACAGGGGGAAAAAAAAAATACCAGATAAGCAGATTGGGTTGTGATTTTCTGCTGACTGTCCTTTTGCAGCTAAAATCAATTGACTCCTCTGTATTGGTTGTTATCCAAGGGAAGGGGAGGGGGGGGGGGGGGGGGACGTCAAACATTACT
>BLSH010400950.1:1060854-1108734 GCA_018402905.1 Glandirana rugosa | reverse complement strand
CCATCCTCCGCTGGGCTGTCCCAGGGTATTTAAGGAGGCCAATCCAGATTGAGGATTGGTCAGGGCTCCTTAGAACACTCAGCTGATTGCACCTCCCCTCCCGCCTCTCTCTCTCCAGAAGGTTCCAGCCCCTTCTGGAAAGAAGTAGGAGGATCTGATGACATCATCTAGGAGCTGCCCAGTCCTACCTGAGCCACTCCCAGCCCAGAAATCAAAACCATCAGGACTGCTCTCAGTCAGGCTTGACTAAATGTTACCTCACCTAACAAAAAATACTCTACACCAGCCTTTCTCAACCTTTTCAACACTGAGGAACCCTTGAAATAATTCTCCGGTCTCGGGGAACCCCTGCTAAAAATTAAGAATCTACAACTCATGATACATTAGTGTGATGGTCAATGGGAAGAATGCTCCTTACACTTGTGGTCATTGGGAAGAATTACCCTCTTACAGATGGCTAAAAAGATGAATGATGTCATTGGGAATTTATCTGAGAGGCAGAAATTGACCATTGCTCAAGGAACCCCTAGCAACCTCTGGAGGAACCCTAGGGTTCCACAGAACCCTGGTTGAGAAACCCTGCTCTACACTCTAGCTCCCACCTACCAGGGGGCACTACACTACTGAAGGGCATCCTGGGTTGCTTTGTTAATAACTCTGCTCTTCCAAAGCTAAAGAGAAAGATAACCTAAGGCATGAGAGAGAGAGGCCCAGGGTGCGTGCTATCCATTTATATACAACATTTTCAAGTTTCTCAGTGACGTTCCTGCAACTGTAGCACTAGAACAATACCTACGCCGTGCCACTTAACTATTTCTACAGTTCCTGGGTCGGGGGTTCGTTCCTTGCACATCATTATTTCCCATGTAAATGCCGGGACGCGGCCTCTTCCTTTATGGTACGGCAATACTGCAAGTCAGCACTCTATTTGCTGTTTAAGTATTGAATATGCAATTAATGGGAAGATATCTGGTCATGCCTAGTAGGGAGAAGAAGGGGAAAAATAGCTGAATAATGCAGTTTGGGGGCAAAGTATCAGTGCAGGGTTATGTATGAGAGTAATTGATGTTGCTGAATAGCGCTGAATATACATCCCTCTACCGACGCGATGCGTGAACTTTGTCCTCGGAGGATGAATGGGGGGAGGCACGTGGAGGCACCTACATTATGTCACCCGGCTTTTTTATGCTAACGACGTTCTCCGTTCCTACTTTCAAAGCTTTGCTTCGCTCTCCTTCATCTTATGATGTAGCTGGCGTCCTGAAACCTGAGCGTCTGCCGATCCATGGGCGAGCGCTGCGGGCAAGAGTGTTTTAAAGGGGGACTTGCCAAATCGCCAATCTCTTGCAAGAGCCATCTCTTGTGTTGGAGCCCCTTCACATCTATGCCTTGAGATAACGCATGTAGTGTGTTTTGGTGCCATTCGTGCATTCACTTGCACCCCAGCGCACGTATTGTGTTTAGCGCACCACCTGCGCATTGTGCTGTGTTAAAAAAAAAAAAAAGATCAGATGCGTTTTTAACCACTTCAACCCCGGAAGGATTTCCCACTTTAGGACCAGAGCACTTTTTGCGATTCGGCACTGCGTCGCTTTAAGCAACAATTGCGCGGTCGTGCAACGCTGCACCCAAACTAAATTTGCGTCCTTTTTTTCCCACAAATAGAGCTTTCTTTTGGTGGTATTTGATCACCTCTGCGTCATTTCTGATCGCCACTATAAACAAAAGAAGAGCCGCAATTTTGCAAAAAAAAAAACAAATTTCTTACTTTTTGCTAAAATACAAATCCAAAAAAAAACATAAAAAAATATTTTTTTCCATCGGTTTTGGCCGATTTATATTCTTCCTCATATTTTTGGTAAAAAAAAAAACGCAATCGGCGTTTATTGATTGGTTTGCGCAAAAGTTGCCGCGTTTACGGACGATGAGAATTCATTTCTGGGGTTTTTATTTTTTTATTTTTTTTACTAGTAATGGCGGCGATCTGCGATTTTTAGCGGTACTGCGATTATTGCAGCGGACATGTTGGAACATTTTGACACTTTTTTGGGACCATTGGCATTTATACAGCGATCAGTGCTATAAAAATGCACTGATTACTGTGTAAATACCATTGGCAGTGAAGGGGTTAACCTGCAGGGGGGCGCTCTAAGGGTTAACTGTGTTCCCTCAGTGTGTTCTAACTGTGTGTGGGCTGCCCTGGCTGGGGGAAGGAGGTGATCACGGCTTCCATATAGAGGAAGGCTGTGATCATCGCCCTTCCCCCTCTGTCAGAACGGAGATCCATGTTTACATACACGGACCTCCGTTCTCTCACTGTAGGGGTGCCATCGTGGGTAGCCGGCGGCGAACGAGTCCGCCCTACCCGCTCGCTGGCCCCCCCGGACACAGTGGGTGCGCGCACGCTCACAGCACTAGTTATCGCAGCCGCCGTCATATGACAGCGGTTTTCGATAACGAGCCACTCTGTCGCCGTCAGACTGCGGTCGGCAAGTGGTTAATGCGTTAAGCTTCTCTGCTATCCCGTTGGAAATGAATGGCCTGCCTAAGGTCTTGTTCACACGTACGGTATCTCTGAGACCACGTTCACACTTCGCGTAATGGGAACTCTCATTTCCGTGTCCGCATTTTCCGGATTGACGCCCACTCATTTCATTGGATCCAGCTCCTTTTTTGGGGGTGACAAGAATTTTTAAAGGTCGGTCATGCAACAATCGTAGCATTGCGTTTGCGGTGCACATATAGAATGAATGACACCCAAACAAGCGTTGCACGTTGCAGCAGCGATTGTCAAGTGATGTGAAATTGCGGGCAGAATGGCGGTGATTCTGCCCGCGATTCCAAAACGCCAAGTGTGAGTGGGGCCTGAAGAGCAATGAGCGCTCAGGTCGCTCTGCTGAAAGCATTGGACAGGCCGTGAGGAAGAGTCTTATCTGTAACCCCTTGGCTCCCCGCACAAGCTCGCTGCAGCCTAGGGTTGCCACCTTTTCTTCATGTCAAACCCGAACACTTTAGCGGCACACAGCAACTTGTTCTTATAGTATAAACTATATATATATTTTGCTATTAAATAACATTTCTAATCATATGAACTTAATAACAAGAGTCCCCCTTTACATCAGAGTCCACAGAGTTCCCCTTTTACATCTGAACTCGGAGTTCCCTTTCACTGTAAGGGGGGACTCTGCAGACTCTGATGTAAGGGAGAACTCTGGGGACTCTAACATAAGGGATGCTCTGAGAACCCTGATTTCAGGGGGAACACTGAGAATTCTGATGTACGGAGAAGACTCTGATGTAAGGGGGAACACTGAGAACTCTGATGTGCGGAGAGGACTCTGATGTAAGGGGTAACATGGTTGCCTCTGGTGTAAGAGGGAACTCTGATGTAAGGGGTGCTCTTAGAACCCTGATTTATCTTAGTGTACACACAATCCAGATGTATCTGAAGCTGCTGGACTTCAAATTTCCACCCCCCACTTTCCATTTCTGAGGCACAGCACCGGGGATTGGAGTGTGAGCAGACACAGAGGGGTAGGGACTGGAGGAAGGGGTGCAAATCGAGCCCTCACTCCTCTCCCATCTGTGTGTATGTTTGGGGGGGATGGTTAGTGCTGGCTTTGGGCAGTGTGAAAGACAGTGTAACCGTCTCTCTCAGCTTAGATAACTGCAGCCAACAACCCTGCTGGGAAGCCATAGTCCCGCCTGAATAATGTGTCCAGGTTTCAGGCAGTCTGAAACCCGGACGCATAATTCCAAACCCGAACTATCCGGGCGAATCCCAGACGGGTGGCAACCCTACTGCAGCTGTGTGAATTTCATGCAGTTGTGGGCAGGGCTGGGACAAGGAGTGGGCACCGTGGTATCATGTGAGGTGGGGGGCACCATGAGGAGATCGGGAGAGTGAATTTGTGTTAGCAAGGTGAATTTGGGGGTGGTTCCAGGAGGTAAGAATTTTCTAGGAGTACATTTTGGCAGATGTTCAAGGAGTGGTAATTTGGGGGGATTTGTGCTAGAAAAGGTAACATGGTGGGGGGGTTTGTGCTACGGTGATTCTGTACTTATCAAATATGCCATATAAATCTACTTCCACTGAGTCTGACTGCATCCATTTTAACTGTGGGCAGCTGAAGCTGCTGCTTGTTCACTTCCTGGATTTACACAGACATACCTACAGCACTGCAGCTCTCATTGGCCCTCTTATGACTCACCCCCCCTTCATGGCAAACTCTCACGAGAGAGAGCTGTGCATGATGTCAAATGCTTAGGCTTTTTTCCAGACAAGAAACAGGAAGTGGGCTGTATAAGGTATTTACTGGCAGAAAAAAAATGTTTTACTATCCAAAGTTAAAACAACAAGGGCAGAAGATTTAATTGATGGAAAGATGAAAAAATGGCTGAAAGTTTCCGTTTTAAATATCACCTTTACAGGGACTGAAACGTTAACCACTTGCCGACCAGCCGTCCTCATTATACTGCAGCAGGTCGGCTCCTTTACATTTGTTGCTTACAATGTAAAATCCGTATTTTTTGCTAGAAAATGACTTAGAACCCCAAACATTATATATATACATTTTTAGCAGAGACCCTAAAGAATAAAATGGCGATTATTGCAAATTTTTTGTAACACGACATTTGCGCAGCGGTCTTTCAAACGCAATTTTTTGGGGGAAAAAAGACACTTTCATGAATTAAAAAAAAAACAAAACCNCCCCCCCCCCCCCCGTAAAGTTAGCCCAATTTTTTTGTATAATGTGAAAGATGAGGTTACGCTGAGTAAATAGACACCCAACATTTAATAGTTGAGGAGATAGGTGGCATGCCATATATACATGATCAAATGTTCACATTGGCATCATTCCTGAGATAGCTGCAAATCATAATGGGGTAACCTGGGGTGGGACTTTAAAAATGGCAAATGAGGACAAACGACTGCAAAAAATGGGTACAATTTCATATCGATTTTATTGTAGTTTAACAAATCCATAAAATATGTTGAAAAGAAATCATTAAAAAGGACATAAGTACAAATGATAAACCCTTAGAGATCATGAATGGTCACATGCACGTGTCAGATGGTCAAACAATGACCGCCTTGACCATCTGACACATGCATGTGACCATTCATTATCTCTAAGGGCTTATCATTTGTACTTATGTCCTTTTTAATGATATCTTTTCAACATATTTTATGGATTTGAGGACTGACGTGGACATTCGCCTTTACATACCAGCGCGAGGGGATAGGGGCACTTTAATTTTTTTTTTGTAATTTTTTTATTTCATTTTTTATTTTTACATTCTTGCTTTAAATTATTTTTTTTTATTTCATTTTTTATTTTTACATTCTTGCTTTAAATTATTTTTTTTAATCACTTTTATATTGTAAAGATCCCTTGTGACAGCAATAGGCAGTGACAGGTACTCTTTATAAAGAGGTCTGGGTAGGGTTGCCACCTCATCCCTTTAAACCCGAAAACATATTAATTACACAGGTTGTTCTGTGGCTGATTAAGGCGGTAATTAAACTCACTTGGTGCCTCATCTACATTAAATTAGCCTCAGAACAACCTGTGTAATTCATATGTGTCCTGGTTTAAAGGGATGAGGTGGCAACCCTAGATCTGGGGTCTATAAGACCTCAGATCACTCCTGCGTTTAATTTTTAAAAATGGCGCCGTTGACATCTGGGGGAAGTGATGTCAGGTCATCGACTACTATATCATAGAGGCAAACTGAGACGATCCAGTAGATCTGGACTCCCGGTAGATCCCGGTAAAACCATGGAAGGCTGGGAGAAGGTGGTGGGATGTCCCCTCCCGCTGCTTGAAGAAGCAGTCCAGCGGCTGGGGGCCTCCACAGGGTTTAGCCAGGCACTGCTCCTGTTGCAGTTATCTAGATCGTCATCAAACCATAACGACAAGATCGTTATTGACATTCGGAGAGACGATACAAATCATGGGTTTCTCAGATGACTTGGAATGGCGGAAGGACATGTGACCATTTCCACTGTCAATTATCACCAGACAAATGAAGAATGACTGACGGCTGATAGAGATGTCACGGCAATGGACAGAGGTCATGTCAGATGTCTGCATCCCTTACAACCTCCACCCAGACATGGATATTGAAGATCAAATAAGAGAGAAATCAAATCCACCCAGAAACTGACTCCAAATGTCATCATCTCTATTGCACTTGGCAAACACATACAGCTTGAATAGTTCAGCTAAAAACTCCACCACAATTTCTGAATACTGTATTCTTTTTCTGCACTGGTCCCACATTAACTTTAAGGGGAACTCCGGTACAATGGAGGATAACAGGTGTCTCTACCAGTATTCATAGGAGCGGGTGGGAGCATGAACATATTTGGGATAAGAGAGGTCTATGACCAACCCCAAGCAGGCGGGGCGAAACATGTCAGGGGCAGGGGCGTATCTGCTGTGAGGCAAACAAAGCATTTGCCTTGGGTGGCATTTTTCAAAGGGGCAGAAGGGACACTACAAGCAGCGGTGTCAGCATGGGCGTCCGCAGAACTTTTTCCAGGGGGGGGGGGCATAATTTCATGGTCAGCCATGCTCTGTCCCTTTTTGACAATTACATTATCACGGTCAGAGACTGCAGACGTAGTACAGGAGATGGTCAGAGACTGCAGACATGATCCAGGAGATGGTCAGAGACTGCAGACGTGATACAGGAGATGGTCAGAGGCTGCAGACATGATCCAGGAGATGGTCAGAGACTGCAGACGTGATACAGGAGATGGTCTGAGACTGCTGACATGATCCAGGAGATGGTCAGAGACTGCAGACGTGATACAGGAGACAGTCAGAGACTGCGGACATGATACAGGAGATGGTCAGAAACTGCAGACATGGCACAGGAGACAGTCAGAGACTGCAGACATGGTACAGGAGACGGTCAGAGACTGCGGACATAGTACAGGAGATGGTCAGAGACTGCAGACATAGTACAGGATACGGTCAGAGACTGCGGACATAGTACAGGAGATGGTCAGAGACCACCTCTTTCTCTCACCCCCTCACTCCCCAACTTCTTTCCACCCTCACTCTCTCTCTCTCACCCACTCTCTCTCTCCCCCCTCCCCTCTCTCTCCCATCCCATCTCTCTCTCTCACCTCCCTCTCTCTCTCCCCCCCTCACTCCCCCAACTTCTTTCCACCCACCCTCTCTCTCTCACTCTCTCTCTCTCTCACCCCATTTATCTCACCCCCTCTCTCTCTCTCTCTCTCTCTCATTTCCCTCTCTCTCTCCCTCTCCCAACTTCTTTCCACACTCCCTCTCTCTCTCACCCGACTCTCTCTCCCTCCTCTCTCTCTTATTTCCCTCTCTCTCACCCCCTCACTCCCCTAACTGCTTTCCACCCCACCCCCCTCTCTGTCACCCCTCTCTCTCTCTCACCTCCCTCTATCTCCCTCTCTCTCTTACCCTCTCTCTCTCACCTCCCTCTCTCTCTCATCCCATCTCTCTCTTTCACCCCCTCTCTCTTTCTCTCTCTCTCTCATCCCATCTGGTGGAGGTGGAGGTGGAGCTCTAATAGGAAGAGGTGGATCTTAAAGAGGAAGGGGTGGGTTTACAGACGAAGGGGTGGATCTTAATAAAGAAGAGGTGGAACACATTTAGATGGGGAGCCACCCAATATTAGTCTTTCAGCACAAAACCAAAATACCCCAATGGTCAGGGGGCATGGCCAGAGCAGCGCTGGCTGAGGTCAAGCACAGCCATATCGACATCTGAAGCACTGGGTTGGTTTGAGCAATGTCTCATCTCACGTATGTCCATGCCTTGGTATCTAGTAGATTGAAAACACCAGCTTCTAATTTTTGTTTACATTGTAGGGTTCAGGTAAGATAAAAATAAGGATTTCTTTTGGGGTGACAGCTGCTTGCCCAATTTGGTGTCAAGGCCCCACCCCATTTACATTGTCCAATCGTTCTATCTATAGGGAATCCATTTTTCTTCTCTTAAAGCCTCATTATACAGTAGATTAATTTTTAGCCATCACTGAAACTCTTTATTGATATACTGTTTTTATTGTATAAGATACTCAAACATCTGCCAAGACCGGAGTTCCCCTTTTATTGAACAAGACAGCTGCAAAGTAGTAGTAAATAAATAAAATAAAATGTGTGTTTATCTGTAGCATGTAGCTCCAAAAATGTAGTTTTTTTTTAAAATCTGATTCAGTTTTAGTTATAGTATAATGCAACATTGTAACCCTTTATTTCTAAGCCTTGTTAAATGCTCTTAAAGGCACAGTCCACCTTTAAAAAAATAAAAATAAATGCCCCATCAATGATAAAATTAAAATGTGCATTTATTATATTTTTGCATTCAGGCCTGCAGAGCAACCCATAATCAGTGTTAAGGGTGTAGTGCACATGCCCTTCCATTGTTCCTCCCCGCTTCGTACAGATCTTCTGTGATGGTGCTGGAGAAGGTGGTGAATGGACTTCATCCATCGATCCCTCTTAATAGATAATGCGGCTGCGTGGGGGAGGAGCCATGCACAGCTGCACTGAATTAGTTTAGGGGGTTGGTATATGCAACCATGCTTCATGTCAACGCTAAATAAAGGTGTGGCATGAAACATGGTCTAAAAAGTGGATTATACCTTTAAAGTGACTGTCACTGGATAAAAAGTGTAAAAAATGATGAGCTCCAAATATAGAGGGCTTATAATTCCCCTGGCCCATGTCCTCTGATCTTGGTTATGTTCCAGAGTTGTGACCACCTGAAAAAAAGCTTCACAGTTGACACCTCTCTGGGAATGTCAATCCATGCACTCCCCACCCCATGCCCTGGTTCCTTCCACTGACCCCTGTGATACTGCTGTGGCCTATAGTGATGTATGAGCAGGCAGGAAGAACCATCATACCCAGCGGAGGGACAGGCATATGGCACATTGGAAAATGCTGAATCTGAAGAAGGAGCCACAGGATGGGTGAATATAAAGCCTCTTTGTTGGTAAGTGAATAAGTGAGTCCGGCATTAACTGCACATGCAATAAGGTACGTTTTGTCCTGTGTTGCATTAGCATAGCCCATTCATTTATATAGACTGTGTGTTTTTCATCAACATTGCTAAGGATGAGTTTGGGTCTTAATCCTAAAGGAAGATGTCATTGCAGGCCCAATTAGTTGCACTCCACAGCTCCACATACAAAACGAGGATGCCCATGATATCACAGACCTAATATGGCCGCATGACCATATTAGGTCAATAACACTGGCCATATTAGGACATTATTGACCTAGTATGGCCACACGGTCATATTAGGCCAATGACATTGGCCATATTGGGTCAATGTCCTTGACTTAACATGGCCATGTAGCCTTAATAGGTCAATGACATTGGCCATATTAGGACATATTTGACCTGACTGAGCCACATGGCCAAAATAAGTTGAAGAAATTGACCATATTAGGCCATATTATGACATCATTGACCTTATATTGCCACATGGTCATATTCGAGCAATGACACTGGCCATTTTAGGTAAAAGTCATCAACCTAACAAGGCCATATAGCCCTAGTAGGTCAATGATATTGGCCATATTAGGGAATAATTGACCTGACTGGGCCACATGTCCATATTAGGTTAATGTCATCTACCTAACAGGGTCATATGGCCTTAGTAGGTTAATGACATTGATCATATTAGGCCATAGGTGACCTAATTGGGCCACATGGCCATATTAAATCAATGACATTGACCATATTACTCCATATTATGACATCATTAACCTAATGGTTATATTAGATCAATGACGTCGGCCATATTAGGTCAATGTCATCAACCTAACAAGCCACATAGCCCTAGTAGGTCAATGATATTGGCCAAATTAGGAAATAATTGACCTGATTGGGCCACATGGCCATATTAAGTCAATGACATTGGCCATATTAGACCATATTATGACATCATTGACCCAATATGGCCACATGATCATAGTAGATCAATTACACCGGCCAAATTACGTCAATGTCATCGATCTAACAAGGCCATGCAGCCTTAGTAGGTTAATGACATTGGCCATATTAGGACATATTTGACCTGGTTAGGCCACATGGCCATATTAAGTCAATGTCATTGGCCTAGTATGGCCACATGGTCATATTAGATCAATGACACTGCCCATATTAGGTCAATTCCATTGACTTAACATGGCCATGTGGCCATATTAGGTCAGTGATGTCAGTTGCATCCCTGCCCCTTTGTATATGTGCAGCTGCAGGGAATACCCCTACCACAAATGGTTGAGCTGACAGCTTCCTTCCAGGCTTGGTTGAAGATGGTTTTGGACAAAACCCAAGCTCAACCTTAAACATCATCACCCAGTCATCAATGTAGGACAATTGTCCATGACAGGTGGTCACTGCTAGAATACCCATCGAGCACTGAACATTGCAGATAATGGTATTACTGTGTGTTACAACCTTTATTACAAAAAACGAGCAGGAGTGGGGTGGGGGTGGTGAGATAGGCAAAATTGATTTATTTCTTTTTTAAAGGTGGCCATAATTGACCTTTAAAAGCATCAACTTTGTCAGAAGTTGTGAGTCCGCAGCAGAAGTTAGCAATACATTTCCATCATCATTCGACACAATATATCTTAACGAGGCAGTCATTGGTTTCCTAGGCAATGGCTGCCACCTTTCAGATCATAACTGAATGTGGGGGGATTATAAAAAAAAAAAAAGCGCAAAGTACATAAAAAGAAAAAGAATTAGATAATAGAAAGTTCTATGGAGGGAATGTCCCCGCCACTGATTACGCTGCTAATTGATCAGCCGCACAGCATGACAAAAATCTAACAGCAATCATGGTACTTAGCGGTAATGCTTGGAGCAATGTAGACTACTACCTCCTCGACTTTCGCTGTCTGCTGGCTTGACCTGGATTGGCCGGTTCATCTGTAGAGAGAGGAGAGAGAGCGCACGGGTTAGCGTCACAAAAAAACAAAACAAATTTGCATTCGTGTATTTGTATAACAACAGTCTTACCCTCTGTCACATTAAAACATTGTGAAACAATGTAGCAACCTTCCAATTTCACATTAGTACTATTAGCAGTGATAGTAGTGATAAAATATATAACACTTACAGGTCTTGTCCCTCCCCCAGCCTGTGATTGGACGGTGAGAGGAGAAGCAGCAGACTAATGCATGAGCCTTCAATTGGCTGTTGGGTTGGCTATTTGATAGACCCCAGAAATGGCCAAATAAAGGAGCACACATAGCAGGCTGACAACGCTGCTGCTCATTGAGAGGCAGTGGCTTAGCGTTGTCAGCCTGCAACAGGAAGTGCTGTTACTGGCGGGATCTCCAGATAAGGAATTTTGCAACAGAATCACCAAACAGAAACAACTTGCTTAAGAAAACTGTTTACAGTGAGGTGTGATAGCGAACATACTAATTAACAGATCTTGGGTTTACATACACTTTAATTACTCCAGGTCAGTGACACGCTTGTCATTCTCTGAAGCGGGGGTCACTGCCCGCCATACCCAGCCAAATAGATGATCCCCGATCGTGCCACAGGTAGAATCAATTAATCCACATCACAAGCAGTGAGTTTGGTTCCCATAATGAGTATCAACTTGACATAAAATGCTCTAATTACATGGCGGAAGAATGAATGGGAAGTAATTAGGATCCCTGCTCGGCGCTCCGCGGTGAAGGAGGGCGTTGACGGAGAGAAAAGTGGACCTTTAATTGCCTGAGATTGGATTCATTGTAATTAGAACAGTTGGCTGGAAATATTGCATGAAGCTTTATGGTGATTAAAGAAAGGAGAGCGGACCTCTACTAGGGATGGAAATACACCTTTGCCATGCCTTGGATGGAGTTATATCCACATAGAGGTACTATGCTGTATCTGAGACCCATATACTGGCCAGCCCAGGGAGGGGTGGTGGGAACCACTCATGATGGGCACAGCAGGTGTACAGACATGAGAATTCAGTGCAGAGATAATGGGTACAGCAGGTGTAGATACATGGGAACTCAGCACAGGGATGGTGGGAACCCCTAATAATGGGCACAGCAGGTGTACAGGCATGGTAATTCAATGCAAGGAAGGAGGGAACCCCTCATAATGGGCACATCCGATTTGCATACCCAGGTACTCAGCACAGGAATGGTGGGAACCCCTCATAATGGGAACAACAGGTGTACAGACCCGGGAACTCAGCACAGGGATGATGGGAACCCCTCATAATGAGCACAGCAGGTGTACAGACCGGGGAACTCAGCACAGGGATGATGGGAACCCCTCATAATGAGCACAGCAGGTGTACAGACTGGGCAACTTAGCATAGGGATGGTGGGAAACCCTCATAATGGGCACAGCTGGTGTACAGACCCGGGTACTCAACACAGGAATGATGGGAACCTCTCATAATGAGCACAGCAGATGTACATGCTGGACAACTCTGCACAGGGATGGTGGGAGCCCCTTATAATGGACACAGCAGGCATACAGACTGGGGAACTCAGCACAGGAATGGTCGGGACCCCTCATAATGGGCACAGCAGGTGTACAGACTGGGCAACTCAGTACACGAATGGTGGGGACCATTTATAATGGCCACAACAGGTGGGCAGACTGGGGAACTCAGCTCCGAGATGGTGGGAACACCTTATAATGGGCACAAAAGGCATACAGACTGGGGAACTCAGCGCAGGGATGGTGGGAACCCTTCATAATGGAAACAGCAGGTGTACAGACCTAGGAAATCAGCACAGGGATGGTGGAAACCCCTTATAATGGGCGCAGCAGGTGTACAGGCTGGGCAACTCAGTACACGAATGGTGGGGACCACTTATAATGGCCACAACAGGTGGGCAGACTGGGGAACTCAGCTCCGAGATGGTGGGAACACCTTATGATGGGCACAAAAGGCATACAGACTGGGGAACTCAGCGCAGGGATGGTGGGAACCCTTCATAATGGAAACAGCAGGTGTACAGACCTAGGAAATCAGCACAGGGATGGTGGAAACCCCTTATAATGGGCGCAGCAGGTGTACAGGCTGGGCAACTCAGTACACGAATGGTGGGGACCACTTATAATGGCCACAACAGGTGGGCAGACTGGGGAACTCAGCTCCGAGATGGTGGGAACACCTTATGATGGGCACAAAAGGCATACAGACTGGGGAACTCAGCGCAGGGATGGTGGGAACCCTTCATAATGGAAACAGCAGGTGTACAGACCTAGGAAATCAGCACAGGGATGGTGGAAACCCCTTATAATGGGCGCAGCAGGTGTACAGGCTGGGGAACTCAGGGCATGGACGGTGAGAACCCCTCATAATGGGCACAGCAGGTGTACAGACCTGGGATAAACCGATAAAGTCTGAATGAACAGTAAAGAATGTCAGTGGGTTTACCATTTCTGCATCTGCCAAACAATGAAATATTAGTCTTGGGCGGAGTGACCCTTTAAGGCCCTGTATAGAGTACAATGGTATTTGGCATACAAGCGGCTAAGTGTTGTAATTCCATAAAGGAGAGATGTGGTGAGAGCTGAGCACACAGAGAATTATTACAAAGCTCCTGACCCAAACAAATCACTCACAACCCTGCTCACTTCCCCTACAAAATCATCCCAGCCTGCTAAACCCAACATAGATCACAGGAGACAAGCCATAATCCATCCATCCATGTATTGATCCCTCCTCTGCTTTCCATGTTCCCTAGACGGGGACAGAGCGAGAGGCCGGCCTGGGTCAGCTCAGGTTCAGCAGCAAACCGCTCGACTCGGATGAATTTTTCCAGTTTGCCGCAGCAGTGACAGAACTGGTTATATCACGCCATCTGTACAGGACTTAAAGAGTACCTGTCACAAGACCAGTCATTTTAACAAAAGTCTTCCCATAAGATTATATGTGCATTTAATGTCCTAAATTCATGTTATTTACATGTAAAAGTTTCCCTTGTATAGAGGTCCAAAAGCACCAAGACTGTCGCTGGGTGCGGCCATCTTGGATGTGATGTCAGCAGCCCCAGCACACAGAGCTGTCACTCAAGTGACATTATACAGCAGGGATATGCAATTAGCGAACCTCCAGATGTTGCAGAACTACAAGTCCCATGAGGCATAGCATGACTCTGGCAGCCACAAGCATGACACCCAGAGGCACAGGCATGATGGGACTTGTAGTTTTGCAACAGCTGGAGGTCAGCTAATTGCATATCCCTGTTCTACAGTGTTCCCCTTCACTCCTCACGCAGCAGCTACATAAAAGGTTATGTGGATAGATAAGGGAGGAGCTGGACCAGCACATACAGTCAATAGACACTCCCAGTCTGTGATGGTATCCTTTAGTTTGTCTGTAGTCCCTGACCATCTCCTTTAGCATGTCTGCAGTCTCTGACCATCTGCTGTAGCATGTCTGCAGTCTCTGACCATCTCCTGTAGTATGTCTGCAGTCTCTGACCATCTCCTGTAGTATGTCTGCAGTCTCTGACCATTTCCTGTAGTATGTCTGCAGTCTCTGACCATCTCCTATAGTATGTCTGCAGTCTCTGACCATCTCCTATAGCATACATGTAGACTCTGCCCATTTGTTGTAGCATTTCTAAAGTCTCTGACCATCTCCTGTAGTATGCCTGTCATCTTTAACCATCTATTTTAATATGTCTACAGTCTCTAACTATCACCTGCAGTATGTCTAAATTCTCTGACCATCTACTATAGCATTCCCACAGCCTCTGACCATCTCCTGTGGCATGTCTTCAGTCTCTGACCATCTCCTGTAGTGTGTCTGCAGTCGCTGACCATCTCCTGTAGCGTGTCTGCAGTCTCTGACCATCTACTGTAGCGTGTCTGCAGTCTCTGACCATCCCCCGTAGCATGCCTTCAGTCTCTGACCATTTCCTGTATCATGTCCACGGTCTCTGACCATCTCCTGTATCATGATTGCAGCCCCTGACCATCTCCTGTAGTATATCTGCAGTCTCTGGCCATCACCTGTAGTATGTCCATAGTCTCTGACCATCTCTTATAGCATGCAAGTAGTCTCTGACCATCTGTTGTATCATGTGTACAGTCTCTGACCATCCCTTATAGCATTTCTAAAGTCTCTGACCATCTCTCGTAGCATTCCCACCATCTTTGACCATCTCCTATAATAGGTCTGCAGTCTCAAACAATCTCCTGTAGTACATTTAAATTCTCTGAGCATCTATTATAGCATTCCCACCATCTTTAGAAGTATATCTGAAGTCCCTGACCATCTCCTGTATCATTTCTGTAACATGTCCAGTCTCTGATGGTTTTCTGTTGCATTCCTTAGACTGAACAGTTGGTGATGTCGGAGGGTGTACTTGAGGCCTCCTATCTAAGGTTAGTGAAGTTGCCAGCCACAGTTCACCCAAAATGGAGATGAGAGCTGTGGAAATAATCCAGATTGGCTCTCCATCATTTTCCCCCAACCCCCCCATCATCCATGACATCAGCACACATTCAGAATGACCCCCACACCACATATGGGCCTCCGTTACTCCAAAAAGGACACCATTGTCTGCGGAGAGCCCTCTCCCCTGGCCGCCTTCCTAAGATTAATCTATTGCCAAATCTGCCCCTTCCCCGTAATTATGGCCAAAAACCTCAACTGAAGCCCCCCCACCACCCCACCCCCAACTCCTTTGGCATCAACACGTGCGGATACATTAAACAAGACATTCCATTAATTCCTTCATCATCATAAGTTAAGAGCGGCACATACTCTTTAAATATTCATTCAGCTATGAAAACTGAGCATTAAAATTTTAATAATGTCAAGCTCGTTTGAACCGTTCTCCTCGGGGACCGTTACAATACAATTAAAAATAAATAGGATGATTGATCGTATGGGCTGCCTCACCTGTCCAGCTCCGCCGCTGCCCGGGGGAAGAAAAAGGGATGGCGACCAGGCAACCGGGGGCCGATCGCTCAGGCAGAGAGCCGTAAACTCTAGCTTGGTGTTAGTGGGTTTGACGTAGGCCATTATGGTAAACTACGCTGACCTATTTTTGAAGGTGCAGGCTCCAGGGATCCATAGGATTATATTATAATTCAAGTTGTGAAAGGCCTCATGATATCACTTTTTTAATGGACAACCCTTTGCACAATGGTCACCAGCAGAGGCAACAATAGAAATAAAAAAAAAAAAAAAAAAAAAAATTCAGCACAACTCTAGATGACATTTCTGCATGGTTTATCACTTTAAAAAATGTTGCAGGTTCCACAAAATCCCTGCTGAGTTCCCAGAAATTCATTGAGCTCCCAACTTCCTGTTTAGCTGACAACGCTGCCTCTTCTGTACTGAGATCTCCAGCAGGTGTTGTCACCCCTGCCAAGTCCACCCCCTTCTCTCGTTACCATCTTCCCCTCATTCTGTAGTTAAGCGGGGCTTGGAAACTCAGTGCAGCAGGTCTAAAACCACTATTGAAATGGCATAATGCATGTTAGGCTTCGTTCACGTAAGGCGATTCTGAAGGCGTGACAAGTGTTTGGGTGCCATTATTCTTTAATGGTGTCCCAAATGCTGTGCGATTCTGCTGCAATTGTCACCGGACCGAAATGCGAAGCAATCTTGGCAAAACGCCCAAAAAAGAGCAGGCGCTTCTGTTGGATGCCAAGTGTGCATAGGGCAGCCCATTGAAGTGAATGGGTTGCCCTGTACTCGACACATGTTCCTGTGTGCAAGTCACGCTTTAATGACTGCATGCGGAAATGCTACCTTAAAGTATATACAGTATAAGACCGTAGTGACTGGGTTTTGATCTAAGTGCCTTTACCAGAACTACTATAGACAGAAATAACAAGATAAGAAAACAGCTCATTAAAATAATTAAGAGAAAAAAAAACCCTTTGGGTGCAATAATTACAGTACTTTCAATACGTCCCTCGCAGTACTTCTTTTCCACCACTAGATGTCCTCTATTTGCTGGTCAGCATCATTCAACCCACATCCCCAGGTCATCCCGGACGAGCCCCCATCCAGTGACTGGACAGTGAAAGAAGAAGCAGCACAGTGATGAGCTCATCTCTCGTTCACTCTGCTCTCTCTTTCTATCAGCATGCAGCAGAATTTCTGCTTTCTGCCAGTATGTGAACTGAGTCCATCCCAGCGTCTTTTAAATAGGGGCCTGTACATCGACATACTTTTCTAGTACCACAAAAGAGCATGAAGATTATTTCCCTATTTAATCCTATGTAAAACTGCTTGCTGCATTTTTTGTGCACTTGCCAAAAGCACACCAAAAATGCACCTCCAATTCTATACGAACGCACCAAAAGCTCATCAAAAAAGCACCAGCGGTGAGTTTTTGGAGCCACATGTCCAAGTTTCACAGGTGATTACTGAAAGCACAGAATCCAGAAAAAGGCACTAAAAACGCATTAAAAACGCGGTATGTATTTAAGCAAAGCGCACATCATATTTTTAAGCACACCAGTATGAAAGAGCCCTTAATCTCCCAAATTACTGATTGCGCTACTTAAGGCTTTGCATGTCAGGAAGGCATGCAAAATCACATGCTTCCCGAATACGCACAGAAGCACACTGCTCTTTAGCAGACGTTCAGCAGTAATAATTTTCGTTAATGGCACCCCCACGCATTTGGTAATGGGTGTGCCAAACCGCATGGTGCAGCAGCACCATGTACTTCGGTGGGGGTCATTTTTGGAAAAGGGTCAAGTACTTCTTTTCCGTGTTTCTCACGCATAGGACAACCCGTTAAAATAAGTAGGCTTCCCTATACGCGACGAGCATGAATGCAAGCAAACATGCCCGCGCTTGGTTGGACCTGCACCTTGGCGCTTGATGAAACAGATCCATTGAAATGAATGGGCTGTCCTACACACAGGGCTTTTGGTGGCACCTGTTGTTGTGAACCTAGCCTCAAGGAAATATGAAGTCAACTTTCCAAACCAATGAGTCCAAGAACGTATGCCTACCCAAAACCAGATTCATCCAAGCAACGGCCAACTTCAGGAGACCATGCCAGCTTCCATATCTGGCTCAGCCTTTGTTCCCCTTTAAGACACCAGTTCCATATTTTCAGGTGCCATTGCTCAGCCTTAGCTGCCATTCAGGGCCCTATCATCCCAAGTGGCTTCCATGGGAAGAAGACGGAGCTATCTCTGAACCCGGCATTGTCTGCGGCTCTTCAATGATTCTATTAACGCACCCTTCCACCACATTATATCGCTAATGCTTCCAGACAATGGAGCAACATACCTGGAGTGTTTTTCATCCCCCCGTAATTTATCGCTTTTTCCGCCGCGGGAATGTGTTGTTGGAAAGCAGCGCGTACACAGAAAAAATAAATAAAAAAAAAAGACGCACGCGGTTATCTGCTGCGCAGCATTTTCCTCTCAAAATTGAGTTAATGTTTTATTATTTCATAATTCAATAGGAGAGGGTGCTTAAACAACCGGGGCTTTGATTAAATGTGGGAGGAGAGCCATCGCGCAGGAACAAGACAGTTGCAAGTGCCAAAAACTCTGATAAATCCCTTTTCAAAACGGCCAACTGGGAGCGGAAGGTATTAGCGGAAGATTATGCGGAGTAAGGTAACAATTCCCCCAGATACGACTTTAAAATGAACTTTCATGTTAATCTACCCAATTAGTGATTCCTTTATGCTCCTTCCCCGTCCAAGATGCACAATTCTCTCGCATTGCCGGCTGTTTAGGCTTTGTTTTCATGAAAGTCCATGGAAAGCTCAACAATTAACTTTTCTTATTTGCTCCCCTTTTGTCTGTTAAAGCTGAACTCCAGGATCAGCAAATATTGTCCAAGCCATTCATCATGTATATTCTTCAATCTTCATGAATCTCGGTGTGCTATGTGTATATCTTCCAGATCTGCACTTCCTGTAATAAAGACCGGTCACTGCTGCTGTCTCTCCTTGTGCAGGGAGACTGGTCTTGTCTCTGCCCCCTCCTGTAGTTTCCTGCAGGAAGCCTGTTGAGGGGGGAGCCTGATGATGCTCTGCTTTCTGCACAGAAGCTTCGCCCACTACAGGCTCCTGCAGAAAAGTACAGGAGGGGGCAGAGACAAGACCAGTCAACATTGGTGTGCGCAGCCTATTGCATTAGGTCATCATGGGTGCTCAACCGGTGGCCCTCCAGCTGTTGCAGAACTACAAGTCCCATGAGGCATTGCAAGCTGCTGACAGTTACAAACATGGCTCTCGAAGGGACTGATAGGTCCGCAACAGCTGGAGGGCCACAGGTTGAGCACTAATGCATTAGGGTGTGCACAAATACACATAAGTGTATATCGGCAGGGCAGTGGACGGTGCCAGTAGAGCAAAGATTGGTGTCAATAGGGCAGTGGACAGTGTCAGTAGGGCAGTGGATGGTGTCAGTAGGGCAGTGGATTGTGTCAGTAGGGCAGTGGACGGCGTCAGTAGAGCAGTGGAAGGTGTCAGTAGGGCAGTGGATGGTGTCAGTAGGGCAGTGGATGGTGTCAGTAGAGCAGTGGACGGTCTCAGTAGGGCAGCGGAAGGTATCAGTAGGATAGTAGATGGTGTCAGTAGGGTAGTGGATGGTGTCAATAGAGCAAAGATTGGTGTCAGTAGGGCAGTGGATGGTGTCAGTAGTTTTCTATTTATATTTTTATCTATTATTTTTTACAATTTCTTTTCTTTTTATTATTTTTTACAATATTATTTTTTGCAACCATTTTAGGAGCCCTGTTACGTTGCTTTGATAAAATATCAAGGGTCTAAACAGACCCCCGATGTTTCACTTTTGAGACAGAGAAAGAAACTGAGGACAGAGATTTCCCAGTACTTTTCTCTGCAGCCTGCAGTAAGCATAGTTTACTATGCTCCAGTTAATAATGAAGATAGGAGCGAGCGGTACAGATCACTCACTGTGTTCATTCAGAAGAGGCAGGGGCCAGATAATTAAATATTTACCAGCCTCTTCCCCTCTCCTGAGAGGCGAGGAGGGACGCTGGCAGCACTGCAGGGGGGAGACAAAAAGCAGGGGGGATCGCACACCCTGTGCACATGCCTATGCCATTCACCCTGCACAAGGGGAAGGAGCAGCAGTGACCGGTCTTTATTACAGGAAAGTTTCAGACAGGAGGGGGTGGAGTCAAGACCCTTCATGCTAGGGTTGCCACCTGTCTGGGATTCACCTGAACAGTCCGGGTTTTGAATCATGTGTCCAGGTTTCAGACCACCTGAAACCTGGACACATTATTCAGACCAGATTGTGCCTTCCCCAAGTAACTGAGTACCACAAGTATGTGCAGGCCGGGTGTGCCTGGGCACACCCTAATCCCAAAGGTTGCTAACGGGGTTGGCTTGCTGAAGTTGTCTAAGCCAAGTGTCTGTTACACACTCTCCCACACTGTCCCTACCTCTCTGCCCACCCACTCTCCAAACCCCGGTGTGCTGTGCCTCAGAAAAGGTATTCATGGGCAGGAAATTTTAAGCTCAGCAGCCGAAAGATACTTTGTGGCGCCTGAACGTCCATCCTCTGGGGAGTGATTTAGAACAGCAACAAAGCATTCTTCAATTTTAACCTACAATATTACAAACAAGTAAAAGTAATAAAAAAATACAATTGTTACAAAATGCAAGAATAGACAAAAAAGTAAACCATATACCAGGGTTTCTCAACCAGGGTTCTGTGGAACCCCTAGGGTTCCTCCAGAAGTTGCAAGGGGTTCCTTGAGCAATGGTCAATTTCGACCTCATTGACATCACTGATCTTTTTAGCTATCTGTAAGGGGGTAATTCTTCCCAATGCCCACAAGTGTAAGGAGCATTCTTCCCATTGACCATCACACTAATGTATCAGTTGTAGATTTTTAATTTTTTAGCAGGGGTTCCCCAAGACCGGAGAATTATTTCAAGGTTGAGAAAGGCTGCCATATACAGTGTAACCTACAACACTACACCCAAAAAACACCACTAATAGTAAAACGTGAATCAAAAGGAAAACCATACTAAACCAATAAGTATGGGAGAAGGAGTATATCGCAGATCAATCCATAATAACAGGAGGTCCAATGGGGACTGGTGCCCTAATACTCTACGCGTTTCACATAAAAAAAATTGTAAAAATGAGTTTGGCCTGAAGTCCGGCTTTACAAATAGATTATTTAACTTTTGGCAAAAAGCCCAACAAAGGCAGCTTCTCATTCCTTGGCGGAAAAAAAATTCCACCTTTTAAGTTGCCCTTCTAAGTGGACGCGGCGGTCGCAGGCGGGTCACTTATTTTGGCCTTAGCCGGTTTATTTAAAACGAAATCATTTATTGTCAATAACGGCGGGTTATGAAAGGTCAATAACATTCAATTATTCATCCTCTGCTCTTGTGTTCTCCTCAGCCACAGAAGCCGCGCTCCGAACGGCTTTTAATGAATTAAGCATAACGTGGGAATTTGGGAGGATAAAAGAAAAAAAAACAAAAAAAAACAAAACTTTGCTAAAAAAAAAAGTAAAAGGCTTAATAAAAAACACAGAGAGAGAGAGAACAGATGCTGAGCACTTCAGGATGTCTCGGGAAGGGTCTTCGGAGCAACACGTGAAGAATTTCAGCCGGTTGGTAAGAAGTGTTTAATAATCATTAGATGCAGATGCGGCGGCGGATTCCAGAGCGAGAGCGGCGGATGAGGTTAAAGAGAACCTCCCGGCTGGGTAAAAAAAAAAAAAATTCTGTGGCTTTAAAGTGGAGCTACCATGAAAATCACACACTTTAGATCCCTTGGCAAGGCACTTCGCCATTATGAAATTGCGTTAAATGTAGCGTGGTTCTTCTTTGCCGTGAATAATAAGACGCTGCCTGGTGAGACCTTGCTCAGGCAAGGAGATCATGATCTCTGGCCAGCAGGAGCATTGTGGGTGTTTGCCATCATTAAAGATGGCTTCCTAACAGACTTCCTGGGATCAGCAACTGATGATTTGTAGCACTACTAAGAAGGAAGTAGAGCTTTGCTTATGTAATAAACCAATATGGCTGTTCCCACTCTAGATAGAAATGAGGTTTCTAATTCATGTTTAGGCAAGGTTCATGCTTATGAGTTTCAAAAACATGAGCAAAATCCTACGCTTTCCCAACTTGCAGAGAAACGCGTTGCCATTTAACATTGACGATGGCACCCCCAAAAATTTGCAAATGTGCGCGTGCCAACCAACATGGTACCGCAGCGCTATGCGGTTTGGTGCGGCGCCTTTTAGGTTACTTCTTTTCTGCTTTTTCACACATGGGGCTGCCCATTGAAAGCATTTAAGCCCCCCCCCATACACAAAGGAACTTAAACCAAAAAGGGTAGAGCCGCTTGTTTGCTTACCTCCCCCCCTCCGCTGCCATATTTGGCCCCTTAAGGGGGGAGCAGGTACCTGTTTTTGACAGGTACCCATCCACACTTACAGGAGATCTCACCACAGGAAGTTTGGCTCCCCTCCTTCTTCCCCCCGCAGCTGGGCTATTCAGAAAGCGCAGTACGCTTGGCGCACGCGCAGTATGGAATCGGCTGTAAAGCCGCAAAGAGGTGTATGTAAAGGAGCGCCCAAGAATGCAATAGTTACAAAATAAACTGCTTTAATAAGGGTACAGGTGATAGAACAAAGCCAACGTGTTTTGAGGGACCAAGGCCCTTCTTCAGTGCATGTGACTTGCTAAATACCTTGGAATGCCTACTTCTCAAAAAGGGGCCATTTGAGGGGGTATTTGTCTCTTACAAGGAATGGCGGCGGCACCACCCGAGAGCCGAAAAATCGGCTGGAATGCCGACATCGCGGGACCCCTGGACAGGTAAGTGCCCTAATATTAAAAGTCAGCAGCTGCAGTATTGGTAGCTGCTGATTTTAAATTTTTTTGAGGAGGGGGCTGGAGCTCCATTTTACAAACGTGCGACGGGAGTGCCTAGGTGAGGAAACATTGATCGCGCTACAGGTGTGACATATCGCCGAGCATGCTGGAGTTAGAGCGCTAATTCTAGGATCATTATTCATAGTTAACTCTGAACTTGTGACCTCTCGTAACCCTTTTGCTGCCAGAGACGTTTTTGCTCTTTTTTTTTGCACACATGCTTATAAACTAATTTTAGGCCTTAAGAGTACATAACCCCCTCCCCCAAACATTATATATTTTCTGAAAGCAGACACCCTAGAGAATAAAATAGTGGTAGCTCCAATTTTTTATATCACATGATATTACCCCAAAGGTCTAGGAAATGCAAACTTTCCGCAAAAAAACAACTTTAACTTTAGGGCACAAAATGCATAAAATAAAATATAAAAGCCGAGTTTGCACCGAGTAAATAGATACCTAACATGTCAAACTTTAAATTTGTGTGCACTCATGAAATGGCGACAGACTTTAGTACCCTATACAAACCTGGCTCCCTCACTCTCCCCATCCACCCCCCAATTGCTCGATCAATCGCCCACTTGCTCATCCCCCAGGCCGCACGTCAGCCCTGCACTTCGTCGTGGCTTCGGCGGCTTCCCCCTTGCATCTCCTCCCAAGTCCTGGCGGTCGCTTCTCCTCCCGGCAAATCGGGGCTTAGGACTCCTGACCAATCAGGTCTTAGAACTTTTGACCAATCGGGCCTCAGGACCCGCTTCCTGATTGGCCGGGAGGAGAAGTAGGAAGAGATTAGAGAATATTAATACGCTAATGTCACACAACCAGGTGGGCTTGGGGCGCAGTTCTCTGCGCCCCAAGCCCACCCTTTTTTTAAGCCAATTAGAGCCTCTGGCTCTAATCATGTGCTTAAAAAAAACTCCCATTGAAATCCATGCGTCCGGTGCCCTGCATGGAGATTAGGGGTTGGCACATGGATTAGGGGGGCCCCTGCACCTCTTATGAGCGACCACCACTGCTTCAACCCGAAAGTGTAGCATGAAGCTTGTGGGCCCCGATGCAACCAATTCCACCATGCGTGCAGATACACCCACCTCACTCCTAGATACTCAAAGTAGCTTAAGACTTTTGAGTTCCCAGAGTTCCCCCTTACATCAGAGGGCAGGGATCACTAATGTCACTTGGCAGAGCTCCTTTCCCATTCCAGCACTGTATACAGCGCCCCCCACACTACACAGGGCTGAAATCACATTCCTTTACACACAGTCTGTCAGCCTGCACAGGGTGTATCTGGCTTTTATATTGCTGTTCTGGCCTGTGAAATTCCCTAGTCGAAATGACACGGTAGTTGCAGTAGGCAAATACGCCCTGTGCAGATCGTGGCTGACTGGTTGTGTTGTAAAGGATTGTGATTTCAGCCCTGCGGAGGGCAAATCGGAGCTGTACTTTGTGAAGGATATGATAATGTGACAGAGAAGCTGCAGGGGCCCCCTGGAGCTAGGGGTGGGGTTGCGATTGCGACCCCTGCAACCCCTTATGCTACGCCCATGCTTCAAACATCCAAGATAAAAAAAAAATAAAACATTTCCTACTTACACAATTGTAATGAATGCGGCTTGAATTGGCCTAGTGAACCTTCTCTTCCCTTTTAGTAAATGAGCCCCTAGTGAAGATTTGCACTTTCTCTGAATGCTTCAACGTCGACCTCCTTCTTACTAGAAATCATTTCGGTGTGGAATAAAACGGGATACAAAAGCCATTTCTCCGGCTCCTATTTACTTTGCAGCCTTCTCTGGCCATAAAACACCCTCCATAAATTGTACCACAACCCAAGAAAAAAAACAAAAAAAAAAACGATATATATATTTTTACAACGGCCAGTGCTAAAACATCAAATGACACATTTGGAAATATATATATACGCTGCGTGCGAGCCATCCTGAAACGCCGAGGATATATTTACAAGATATAATGATATCTAAGTGTTCTTCATCCGTCTTATCGTACGGTAGAGCCTACATAGACAACGGTGTTCTCTATTCCATAATGCTTTATGTGCTCCAAAGAAAAAAAAATAAATAAAAATACGTCTGGAATTTACAGTAATCTGAAATATGTTCTGTTGCTTTCCATATAAAAGCGGCCAAAGTTTACACATTTACTCTGCAGAGATATATTTATAAAGGCAGCCCAAACAAATCAATTCTAGGTGTAACCAGGGGCAAAAACTATCATGCAAATGATCAAAAAAAAAAAAAAAAAGACTATAAAGCGTCTGCATACCAAAAGGTATCTAGTACATAGGAAGCAAACAAACACTTTTTATTGGTCTGAGGCCAATATAATATCTTTTTTTTGAAGTGTGTATGCGTTTTTTATTTCCCTGAAACTATTTTATTTAAATTGTATGTTTTTATTATACATAATGTTGGTGAAGGGGTGGTGACCATAGGTTTTTTTGTTTGTTTTGTTTCATTTGCCTAAAAACAATCTTTTTTTTACTCTTTTTTATATAATATTATATTTAAATATAATATATTTATATAATATTTATTTATTTTATTTTTTTAATTTTAGTTATTTATTTTTTTTATATAATATATTTATATAATATTTATTTATTTTATTTTTTTAATTTAATTTTTTTTTTTTTGCTTTTTGTCTATTTGTCTGAAACTAAGACAATATTGTAATTAAATCGTATGTTTTGGCAGGGGCATGTAGTGACCATTGGGTATCACATGCCTGAATAAATCACATACTTTAAACAAATTGTAATTAAGATTACAGTGTACTTTATGTGACAATTTCCTATTAAAGGATGTGATAAAAAGTAACATTTTTCCTCAGTCTCCTCTCCACCTGTCATCAGAATGTACATTATAACTGTGAGAGGCTGCAGAAGGGGCTGATCTGTGTCAAACATTTGTGAGCTCACCTAAGATCTGCGCAGACGCCAGAATTTTCACAACTGTGCCACCTCTAGAAGGCATCTCAGTCTGGGACCATGAAATAAATAACGGGGAGTGTGACAATTCCACATTACTGGGCCTTAAAGTCGTAAGTAATGCCATGCATGGTCTTAGGTAGTGAATTCAAACAGGCTGGGGACAAAAATATATATATATTTTGTCTTAGTATAGATCCATGTTTGTCCCAAGCATGTCTTTATATTATATATATATATATATATATATATGTATACATATATTCAGTGAGGGGGGAAAAAGTATTTGATCCCCTGCTGATTTTGTACTTTGCCCACTGACAAAGAAATGATCAGTCTATAATTTTAATGGTCGGTTTAAAAAAAAAGCTGGCTGCAGGAGAGGAGAGGAGGGAGACGAGCAGTGCTGCGGGGGAAAGGGGCACACAGGGGGGTCCCAGACAGCAGATGGAAGGGGCGCATCTTCCAGAACCACTTCCCCTGTAGTGCAGCCGGAGGAAGAAAGAGGGGCAGAAGCGATCAGCACTGCAGGGGGAGGGAGGCGAGGATCGCTGTTTGCAATAAGAAAGTACAGTCGGTCCCCGGCCCCCCTTTTGAACCGATGGGGACCGGGCCCAGTCCAGGAAGGCTGGCTGTACTGCCTTATCAGCGGCCCTGGATGCCTGAGCCCTCCTTCTGAACTGATGGGGTCCAGGCCCAGTACAGGAAGCCTGGCTGTACTGCCTTATCAGCGGCCCTGGATGCCTGGGCACCCCTTCTGAATTGATGGGGTCCAGACCCAGTACAGAAAGGCTGGCTGCACTGCCTTATCAGCAGCCCTGGATGCCTGGGCACCCCTTCTGAATTGATGGGGTCCAGGCCCAGTACAGAAAGGCTGGCTGCACTGCCTTATCAGCAGCCCTGGATGCCTGGGCCCCCCTTCTGAACTGATGGGGTCCAGGCCCAGTACAGGAGGGCTGGCTGTACTGCCTTATCAGTGGCCCTTGGTTTCCAGGCCCCCCTTTTGAACTGATGGGGTCCATGCCCCGTCCAGGAAAGCTGGCTGTACTGCCTTATCAGCGGCCCTGGATGCCTGGGTCCCCCTTTTGAACTGACGGGGTCTGGGCCCAGCACAGGAAGGCTGGCTGTATTGCCTTATCAATGGCTCTGGATGCCTGGGCCCCTCTTTTGAACTGATGGGGTCCGGGCCCAGTACAGGAGGACTGGCTGTACTGCCTTATCAGTGGCCCTGAGTACCTGGGTCCCCCTTTTGTACTGATGGGGTCCGGGCCCGGTACAGGAGGGCTGGCTGTACTGTACATGAGGCTAGCAGAGATGAATGCTATTACCCTAATCAATGTTCCCACTACAGACTGCTGAGGTCTAAGCAGAGCTGCGACAAAAGGTGGGCAGGAGGGGCGGCTGCCCTGGGCTCAATGACCCTAACCCTAAGAGAAGGGGGGGCACAGTGTGGCATTTTGCCCTGGGTGCTGGATGACCTCACTGGGTCCGAGGGCCACACATATACCAAAGGGTTGGCAGTTGAGCCTCAGGACCTTGCCGTCACAAAATCCTGATAACTTCAGGATTTTTTTAAAAGAAAGCAACTCATAATAACTGATAACTAAAAAAAAAAAACCATGATCATTAAAACTCACCCTACATTACAAAGATCCCCCCTATTAATCACCGGTCTCTCTTCACCCCTCGAGAGAGCCCGTCACAAAAGATGGCGGAGGGAAAATTGTGCGCAAATTTCCATAAATTTGAATAGTCTCCTTGTCTGATTTCAATATTTTTAATATGCAAATGAAGGCGGAGGGGACGGAGCCTCGGCAAAGCGCTGAATTGGAGAGAGATGTAACTGGGTGACTAATTGCTGCAATTAGGGAGACCTTGTGCTCCGCAAATGAATAAAGCTTTATTAAACCTTATCTGGGCCCGCCGTCCTCGGCGGCGCGCTCTCTCCTACATCCATTGTCGTCGGTAAAGAAAAAAAAAGGATGCCGGATCTGAAAACCGACGCTTTAACAAGCTAATGCGAGATTGACGAGACCGCAATACGCGCTCTTTAATCATGTATTCAGCGCCAAAAAAAAAAAAAAAGTAGAGAGATATCAACTTAATCACTAGTTAGCAAAGCCCCCTTTTATTCCCACGAAGAACTTTAATGCTCGCTATATGCGCTGAAGTACCATTGTTATACCTGCACATTACGCGGGGTTTATTAAAGCGATGATAATCTATTCAACACGAGGAGATGTATACCGCGAGCCCGGCTCAGATCAGACAGGAAGATTGGAAGTTATTGTTAAAATATGCAAATTCCCCCGCTATTGAAATTCAAACGCTCCAGATAAGATTTTTTTTTTTCTTTAATAAATCCATTCTTTCGACTTCGCGGAGGTAACCTAATGTTTATTGACGGGCGGACGCGTCACACGGAATGAGGTACACAAGGGCCGGCGCGTCGGGGGGGGGAATGTTTTCATTAAAAGGGGGAGCTGTCCTGCATTTTTAGGAAGTATCACTTCTGAGATATTAAAGAGAAGCCGAATTTACATTATTATATTTTCAGGACATGGGCCCCAAAGTAACATTTCACGTAAGTTTGACGCGGTTTTGCCAAATTCTGTTTATGGTTTGCTTCAGGCAAAAGAAGATGTTGTGGAATGCATAGGGAAGTCGAGGATCTCAGTTTTTAACCCAGATGTTGTGGTAGTGAAGTGGTTCTCAACCTCAGTCCACAAATACCCCCAACAGGCCATGCTTTCAGGTTTTCCCTTATCTTGCATGAGTGCTTTAAATCAGAGTCAATGGCTTGGTATTTTGGACAGCTATTTTATCTAAGAGAAATTCCCAAAACATGGCCTGTTGGGGTCACTTGAGGACCTAGGTTGGGAACCACTGTCGTAGTGCACAAGTCTACCTTGCTCCCTTCTTTTTGTAACCCAGAGATCTGGGAACACCCTTTGTCCATGTATTTGGCTTTCCTAGACACATCCACTTCAGGCTCCTTACTGTATTTCACATGGAAGAAGATTGATACATATGGGAAGTTTTCCTGATCAGGATCTGGGAACACCTTGAAGCAGCCTTTCTCAACCTTTTCAACACCGAGGAACCCTTGAAATAATTCTCTGGTCTCGGCAGAACCCCTGCTAAAAATGAAAAATCTGCAACTCATGATACCTTTGTGTGATGGTCAATGGGAAGAATGCTCCTTACACTTGTGGTCATTGGGAAGAATTATCCCCTTACAGAGAGCTAAAAAGATCAATGGTGTCAATGAGGTAGAAATTGACCATTGCTCAAGGAACCCTTAACAACCTTTGGAGGAACCCCAGGGTTTCACGGAACCCTGGTTGAGAAACCCTGCCTTAAAGTATGACTAAACGCAAAATTGTTCTTAAAAGTTTTGGATAGAGTGGAGAAGGATTAGAACCACTCTGAGTTTTTATTGCTCTGTGTCCCCTTTATGGAGATCCACCCTCTCCATTCATCCTGTTTACCGTTATCTTTGAAAGTGAAAGCGAAAGTAAATCCCAAATTTTAGGCTGTCCAAAGAAAAGCAATAGAGGGGAAATCTTCCAACGGGGACATTAGTTCTGGTGACTGGGGGACCTCAAGAGATTCCCTTAATTTGTAGGGATTTTCTCTCACTTTTTGTTTAACTATGAGACAGGAAGTGAAGGGAAATCTCCCCATTGGGACATTGGCATGGAAAATATAAACCTTTCAGGGGATCTATAAAAAGTTTTGCCTCTAGTTCTACTTTAAACCCAACTGTTTGGTATATATACAGAAATACAGGCAGATACATATCCATCAAGAGCTTGTCCCCATGCTGTGTGTAGGGAAATGGCTATTGGTAGATGTAGTTCTGGGGGCAAGCTTATGTCAGAAGGACATAGCAGCTGCCCCTACAAGACTTTTACAGGCCTGGCAATGACATTAAAGGGACTAATAAACAATCTTTCTTGCTATGGGAACAAGATTTAAAAAAAATGTATATAAATATATATAATGCAGAGATGTGATCTAGATGGGGAGAGGGAGGTTGGGGTGTAAATTTAGGTAATGCATGAACATGCATTGAGCAAGGCATAGGCAGACAACAAGACAATACATCTATACTATGTACATACTGCATATATTACTCAGAACTGTAATCAGAAATATGAACCCCTGCTCATTGTACTGTCTACATTCATAACTACCTAAGTCAATTGACGTACGCCATTACTATGTAAAGCAGTAAAATATGTGAACTAACTGCATTTTGTTTTCTCTTATAGCTGAAATGTGCAGAAAAAAATCCTGAAATAAATTAATTCTTCACTGGCTGCTATGAAGAAGTGGAAAAAAAGTTAACTTTTTTTTTGAATTATTAATTTTTCAAACAATGGTTAGACTCTATCTTTTGTGTCTGTGGGTCCGGAGTAATTTGTCTGTTGCAGAACCCGAGGAATCTCATTGATAAATGCCTGCGAGTAAACACAAAACTTAATTAAGTAGGACGAAAAATCTTCCTAATGAAAAATCACTTAAGAGTTTTAATCTGGGACCAGAATCCTAATGTCCTCCGTTCCATAGAAACCTCCAAATCATTGGACGTAACTAAGATAGAGAGAAAGAGATAGATAGATAGATAGATAGATAGATAGATAGATAAACATGGGTGAATGAATGGATGAATATATAGATAGATAGATAGATAGATAGATAGATAGATAGATAGATAGATAGATAGATAGATAGATAGATAGATAGATAGATAGATATTGATTAGATAGATAGATAAACATGGGTGGATGCATGAATAGATAGATAGATAGATAGATAGATAGATAGATAGATAGATAGATAGATAGATAGATAGATAGATAGATAGAGATAGATAGATAGAGATAGATAGATAGATAGATAGATAGATAGATAGATAGATAGATAGATAGATAGATAGATAGATATTGATTAGATTGATAGACAGATAGATAGATAGATAGATAGATAGATAGATAGATAGATAGATAAACATGGGTGGATGCATGAATAGATAGATAGATAGATAGATAGATAGATAGATAGATAGATAGATAGATAGATAGATAAACATGGGTGGATGCATGAATAGATAGATAGATAGATAAATAGATAGATAAATAGATAGATAGATAGATAGATAGATAGATAGATAGATAGATAGATAGATAGAGATAGATAGATATATAGATAGATATTGATTAGATTGATAGACAGATAGATAGATAGATAGATAGATAGATAGATAGATAGATAGATGGATAGATAGATAGATAGATAGATGGATAGATAGATAGATAGATAGATAGATAGATAGATAGATAGATAGATAGATAGATAGATAGATATTGATTAGATAGATAGATAGATAGATAGATAGATAGATAGATAGATAGATGCAAATGGGTGGATGGATGAATAGATAGATAGGTAAATAGATAGATAGATAGATAGATAGATAGATAGATAGATAGATAGATAGACAGACAGACAGACAGACAGACAGACAGACAGACAGACAGATAGATAGATAGATAGATAGATAGATAGATAGATAGACAGACAGACAGACAGACAGATAGATAGATAGATAGATAGATAGATAGATAGATAGATAGATAGATAGATAGATATTGATTAGATAGATAGATAGATAGATAGATAGATATTGATTAGATAGATAGATAGATAGATAGATAGATAGATAGATAGATAGATATTGATTAGATTGATAGACAGATAGATAGATAGATAGATAGATAGATAAACATGGGTTGATGCATGAATAGATAGATAGATAGATAGATAGATAGATAGATAGATAGATAGATAGATAGATAGATAGAGATAGATAGATAGATAGATAGAGATAGATAGATAGATAGATAGATAGATAGATAGATAGATAGATAGATAGATAGATAGATAGATATTGATTAGATTGATAGACAGATAGATAGATAGATAGATAGATAGATAGATAGATAGATAGATAGATTTCCTGGTATGTATGTGGGTCATGTCATTTACATAGATGTCTTGCTAAATCTCTGGCCTCATGCTTCTATTGACGCAGAATGAATACCAAGAGCTGAGCACTTAGAGTTATTGACTTGGAACAATCATGCAGCTAGTGAAGTCAGACATCCACACACAGGATGATGACTCTACAAGGATCGAGGATTGGAATGGTAGCCAGGCATCTGGCATTTTTTCAGGGAGGGTCAACAATAGCCTTATAAGTATTTCTTGTGCGTTTTTTTCCATCGCCCGGCATCCTTCTTTGGATGTTCTGGGCTGGGAGGAGGGCTCGGGCCGGGTACGTGGTTTATATGTATGGGCTGATCTGGTCAGATGTGCCATTCCAGTCTTGTTTGTGTTTGAGGTATCAGACTTAAGCTGGATATCCACTGTGAGATCCGCAGAAGCCTTTCACAGATTTCCAACCTCTTCTGCGGAAGCTGAGGATGAAGCAGGCACGTCTCCAGACTTATTCCTCTTCTACATAGTGCCGAAGACACAGATGTTCACAAAATCCGTCTGGCCGGCGTAATTGGCGTCTCTTGTTGCTGTAAATCCACGTGGCCCCGCGATTGACACTTTCCAAACAAAAGTAGCAAAATTAAATAACATAAAAAAAAAAACCTTTACCATTAACTGCAGCCTTTCCGCCACCCTAGAGAATTTACCGCATTCACCTGCAGCATCCCTAACAACGGACAGACCTGAGACCACCAATCAACAATTGCAGTGTAAGACCAAGAAAAGATTTAGGATGAAGGATTTTTTGACTTACTTGGAGGCGTTTCCTTTTTTTTTTCTTTTTTATGTTAGCTTTCCTTGTGAAACAAACCATCATAACATTATTAACCCCTTTCAATCACATGATCAACGTGATTGGCTCTAACAGAGGTCACATGATCAGGAACCCACCCCACTGGTTGCCAATCATAAACAGAGGGGTTGATTTACTAAAGCTGGAGAGTGCAAAAAGCGGTGCAGCTGTCCATGGTAGCCAATCAGCTTCTAACCTCAGCTTGTTCAATCAAGCTTTGACAATAAAACCTTGAAGCTGATTGGTTTCTGTGTGGAGCTGCACCAAATTTTGCACTTTCCCAGCACAGAACCTCAAACCACCATGGACCCATATATGCGGGGGCTGGACTTTAAGACCCACTGACCCTGCCCATGCATATAAATATTATCATCATTGCCTATTTAGAGATGAGGTCCTGGCAGGGCCCAACCCAAAAAGTGGGCGTGATGGAAGAGCCTCGTGTATTTAGAGGTGAGCTCTGGACAGGACCAACCCATTAGGTGGTTGTGATTTGGGCACACTAACTTAGACATAGGACAGACAAAAAAATGGTGTCCTGGGATAAAGGATCATATTGTTGATAAGAGTGTTGTGTTGTTTATTTCTATGGTGCCCAAATATACACCAACACAGTAATAGACAGATTGCAATTGTGAGTTGGAGAAGTGCAAGCCAACGTGTTCCCTGGTTCCAGGCACCACCGTCTGTAATTCTCAGACATATCAAGGTACGGGACTGCATGATAAGAGGTTTAAGACCCACTAAAAAATAATGTGAAATGTTGGATGAATCTGGCTTCAATGGATGATGTCACATTTAATATAGAACCCTGTTACCCTGGATCTTACGTTCAGCTGCTGGTGGAAGAAACCTCTTCATAGACCTGCCAACCAAGCTTCTAAGGTAGGGGAATGCATCTTCTCCCCTCCCTTTAGAGCAGGAAACCGATCAAGAGCTTGCTAACTCTATACTAATATCAACTTTAAGAAAGTTGCTGACTGCATACGTAGCACTGCCCCCTCATTAGTCACTGGTAGTTTGGTCCTATTCTTCCCCTAAGGACACTCATAGTCAGGCACACAACATGTTCTGTATTCTTCCTTTGGCTCAAAGGTCAGTCTAGAGCAGGGGTCTCCAAACTTTCTAAGCAAAGAGCCAATTTACAGTCCTTCAGCCAGACTGTGGCCAGTGGAAGTAGAAAATGCCCCATCATCAATGCCCATTCATTGGTTTTAAGGAAAAGTGCCCCACTGGTGATATCAATGAGAAGAATAGTGCTCCATTATTGGTGTCAGTTGGTGGAATTGCGCCCCAAGGGCCAGATAAAGGCAAGTGAAGGGCCACATCTGACCCCTGCAGTTTGGAGACCACTGGTCTAGAGGTTTCTTTTTTGTTTTTTATTGGAATGGTAACTTAGCCTGGAACTGTTGAACTGTACAACTCGAGGATTGCTTGGCTTTTGGCTACTAAATACAAAATTCAGGCTGTATTGCACAACCCCTGGCTGCACTGCACTCTCTTGACTGTATAGCACAACTCCTGGCTGTACTGGGTACACTTTGATGCAGTAATTTACAACTGCTGGCTGTAAAGGTCTGGTAAAAGAAAAAAGAAAACTCTACGGGACTTCTAGCACCAATAGTGGCCTACACTCACTTAGGAGATCAAAGCACTCTACAATCACTTCTCCTCTGTAAAGGGGGTCAGCTACTCATTTGCTTCCATCAGCTTCCTTTTGGTGCTGCTTGGACTCTGGACAAAGTTCCCTTCAGTAGGCTCCCTAGCTCAGCCTAGCTGAGACCATGATGTCTTCACCTTGGCTCCTCTGGCTCTCTATCTGCCGCAGGGGCATGGTCCCCTGCACAGGGGTTTCCTCCTGCAGAACTGGACTCAGGAGCTCTGCTCAATGCTTCCAGGCTTCAGACTACTTATGGGCTCTCCCTCCCACTATACTTCTAGAGGTCTCTAGTAGAGGGAGAGAGTAGCAGAGCAGCAGGTAATGAAACACTGAGCAGCCCTGAGCAATCAACCCCTGCTCCACTGCTTACAGAGGAGCTAAACTAAATTTACCTAGCAACCTACTCTGAACTTGGAGTGTGCTACACATAAAGCCTTGCAGAGGCAGTGCTTTGAGAATTCTTCCTCAGCTAACAGTAAGATCTGGGACTTTGTGGTATCTCCCCTCAATTCTTTTCACCAGCATTTGTGGTAGGAACATTTCACTTTAATATTCTGCTACGCACAGGCAAAACCGACCAGTCACCCAGTTCCTCTTGCACAAAGTGACTCTATGGCTAAAGTTCACAGAAAGCCACATTAATTAAAAATAGTAACAGAGAGATAAAGAATAGGAGGGGGTGGGTGAGGTTCCTGCTGGCCTAATTAACAGGATTACTCTTAGATGAGTGCCCTTCTGACGAATGGCTGAAACCACAGCCACAGTGTTGCTTGGAAACAAGAAAAAAATGAATAACAAAAAAGTTTGATGAACAAAGTTTAATTGACATGGCAGTGTTTTGGGAAATTTTGCTTTGCATATGTCTTGGTGACCTTCTCATCTCCACAGATATATCGCTATGTGTGAATGGTGGGTAGGAGAAAGCCAAAGTTTCTGTATTGGTGTAATGTTTTCAGTTGTAACGGTTTTATTTTAAGTATAGTCTACAAACTTTTTGTCCTTATTCCTGGTCAACACTTATGATTGTATGTCAGGAGTATCGTCCTTCAAGAAGAAACTATAATATCTTTTCATTGGCATATATTTCTACCTATATTTGCATGGCTTATTTTATTTTGCATGGGCTACAGGGGAAAGTGGTTTCCCGCTGCCTGGCCAATGAGGTCATCACAGTGAGTTATGGAAGTGTCCCTCAACCTTGGCCAACCCTACTTCTTTTATTGGGACAAGTAACACTTACCATGGTCCCCAGTAGGCCAGCAGTTCCTCAACCTGACATTATTAGTACAGTCGCAAGGCTAATGATGAGTCTTTGGGCTCTTTTTCCAGAAGGAATGCCTATTTTGCCCAACTAAAGCTAAAGAACCATAGACTGTCCACTAAACTAATCACTAATTTACTCCAGTGGTCTGCACTGCTCTATAAAATAATGAAAACCAAGGGTTTCCCAGAATGTTCTGGGGGTTAGTCCACCATTGCAACACTTTGTGTCCAAGTAGTGGTTTTAAATCGTATCCTTTAGGTGCATGTCGCTATTAAGAAAGTCATTTTCTGGGAAGAAATACCAGTCTTGTGATTTCTTTTTTATTAATTTAAACACAGCAAGCCACATTTTCCAGGCAGGCCATTAAAATATTGGACAGGTGGAAACTCTGGACTTCAAACTTGTCTTATGGACTTCCTCAAAATGGCTGTCAGCTCCAGGCAATGTATGTGTCCAGTGGAGTCTTGCAGTCTTTAGAGCACCCTGAAGACCTTCAAAAGAGTACATTTGGCCCTGGTTGTACACAACTCTTAAAACTGCTCCCCAACTCTTCATTGGCAATGCATCTCATCAGTGTAATCTCTGTGCACCATTTAGTAAATGCATACCCAATCCAATATAAAAAGCTACACAATGCAATGTCTGCAGTTCCCTCAAACTCTAGTACTCCAAACAAACAGAGGACACTCCACTCCCTAGTTCACTGATACATTTCAGCCCTCCCACCAGATGCATGCATTTTACCTCTCCCACCAGGACTTAGAGGTAGAGTTGACTCCTCCAGCAAAGAAAGTAATGCTTATTCTGATTCCCAAGAAGGAGGTGAGGTTTCTGTGTACATGCTCAGTGTCTTCCATTCACTCAAACTGGAGCAATAACAGGGGTAAGCAGTCAGCAACTCGAATCATCCAAATGCGATAATCTTTATTTGCTACAGGGTGCCTATAGAATAAGAAAGCTTACGTGTTTTGGACCATGGCCTTAGTCAAAGCCAAAGCTTTGACTTTGGGCATGGGCATGTTGCGGCCCATGGCCTTAGTCATAACCAAAGCTTTGACTTTGAGCATGACCATGTTTTGGCCCATGGCCTTAGTCATAGCCAAAGCTTTCTTATTCTGTACTTGTACCAAAGTGGTGAAACCCATCAGAGGAACCAGAGCATGGAGGGTCTTCTTTGTTTGGAGCAATAGATTTTGGAAGAGTTGGCTGGATTAAAAAAGGCTCCAGTTGTAGCTGCAAATTGTGACAATTTCTTTGCACTACAGACTGATTTCTCCCTACTGCATATCCACAAACGTTACTGAAAACTCTCATTCATAACCAGCTGGTAATTTATGTTCAACGGCCCTTTGATGAGACAAAAGCTAACCGTATCAGCCTGCAGTCCTGTAGCCACCACAGAGCTGAAGGTCTTGGCCTGCCCATGCAAGCTTGAGCATGTAGTTCCTCGGCCCCTGAGACCTAAGTGAGCTGATACAATGGGTTTCTGGTAACATTCTGCGGGAAATAAAGGACGAGGTGTTTTTCTTCCAGTGGAGAAACGCATGCATTACTGTCAAAAGAGCGGAGGAGCCTTCTCCGTAAAATGCCCTAGGTGGCTGAAAGAGGGAGCCAGACACGGAGAGCGTCAGGTAGAAGGAATAATTATTCTGTGTTTTGTTTTCGCTTTCTGAGAAAAGGAAAATATTATGCCAGCTTCCTACGGGGGAAAAGCAGCATGTCCATGTAATAGGAAAAATGGCACTTTTAGGTTTCAAAATGGATTGCCTAAAGTTAGAGAGGTGCAAAAGTTAAGAAGCCGGAGATTCAATCGAGTTGAAAGGAAAACTCTGATTTTTCTGCAAACAAGAAAGTCTCCAATTGATCAAATAAAGTATAGACACTACAAGGGGTGAGCAAACTTGCTTGCAGCTCCTTGCCTGCTCCGGAGATAGGCTATTACAATATAGCCGCCGAAACCTTTCAAGGTTGTGGCCATATTGGCCTTTTAGTATAATAAGGTGTTTGGTGCTATTATCCTAATAAGAAAAATGTAATTCCACAACTTTAGATGTGCAGGTTTCTCACCAGAGATGCATTGAATTCAACAAACTTACTTTGAGGACAGTTCCTGAAGCATTGTGGACTGTTCACATGGATTATTGGTGGCCTTCTGTGTTGTGAATAGCTGTCTCGGGCAGGTTGAAGGATCAACTGAGAACCAACCTTTGCTTGTTTACTTGTTAATCTTTCCAACAGTTCTACCCCCTTGCTAAATCCTCCCGTTCAGATTTCCCTTCATGGTCAAGATGCTTTACGTCCTAGGGCACCTTGTCCACCTCAAGGAGCAAAGTTGAGGTTTCAAAAATTGGTGTGCATCTGGATTAGTTTAGTTTCCTTTTTGGTGCAACAAAGG
Source organism: Glandirana rugosa (assembly GCA_018402905.1). Taxonomy (NCBI): domain Eukaryota; kingdom Metazoa; phylum Chordata; class Amphibia; order Anura; family Ranidae; genus Glandirana; species Glandirana rugosa. The sequence continues at coordinate 1,070,757 of BLSH010400950.1, read as the reverse complement.
GAATTGATCAAATCTGGAGCAGCCAGGCAACCAATCAGCTACTGTCATTTTCAAATCTTAACTGAACTAGCTGAAGATAGAGATACTTGGTTGGGGAAATATTGAGCATCGGCCTCCACTGAGGCAGAAGACATTATGAAGCCTGAGCATACACCTCAAGTAATAAAAAAATAAGTGTATTTTATATTTAGAGATATGTCAGTTCCCTAATATTGTTATTCCCGAAGACAAGCAACAAAAGATTTGAAATAAATAAATAAATAAGTTCCTCTACTCCATAAGTCCCTATTGCCTTGGGCAACTGCACATGCTGCCCTTGGATAGCATTAAAAACGTGAACCCAACACAAAAGCATTTTTTATTTTTTTCCAACCAGGTGAAGAAAGTTTTAAGCTTTCACTTATTTACACTTGTTAATTTGAAACAGATGAGATTTACTGATGACCTTTCGCAATCTGCCATGAATTAGCAATCTTGCAAGTTGTATCTCATTAATAAGCATTGATTGGACGTACCATCCAGTGATACAGCAGGGGCAGTCTCTGTCCTATCGCTACCATCTCTAGGTGTACCAGAGGGGGGCAAGACAAACGGAGAAAAAAAAAAAAAAAGCGAGAGAGACGAATCGATCGACTCTCCTTGGAAACCCAGCGCCACCTCCGTAAAGGTTAATTAAGAAGCGGTGAAGGAGAAGAGGCTGTGGAAGGGGGTGATGGACACCCGTGCCTCTCCAGATCATTAAGTACTAATTAGGTCTAGAATCCTATTGAGCTCTGGTGTTTGGCCTTGTTACACTTGCAGCGTGAAATGCAGAGTGCTTTGTCCCTAAGGTTTGTCAGCCAGGAGAAATTGAAAGTCTTTCGCTTCTTTGTGCAAATGTTTAGTTACTGTGCCAGACGATCTGTTGCGTGCAAAAAAAAAAAAAATAAAGTTCTATCAACAGCAGAAGGATTCCAATTATAAAGTGTCACTGCAGTCTTAAAGTGAGCCTGTCAGCCATTTAAAACAATTAGAACAGCCTTTCTCAACCTTTTCAACACCGAGGAACCCTTGAAATTATTCTCCGGTCTTGGGGAACCATGCTAAAATTTAGAAATCTACAACTTATGATACATTAGTGTGATGGTCAATGGGAAGAATGCTCCTTACACTTGTGGTCATTGGGAAGAATTACCCCCTTACAGATAGCTAAAAAGATCAATGGTGTCATTGGGAATTTATCTGAGAGGTAGAAATTGACCATTGCTCAAGGAACCCCATGCAACCTCTGGAGGAACCCTAGGGTTCCATGGAACCCTGGTTGAGAAAACCTGAATTAGAAGTAAAACTCTGTTGAAAGGTAAAGCAGATAGGCAGACGTCTCCCACTGAAGGCCTCTGTCAACAGCACCCATGCCAGGTTATTTTTTGCAGTCCCTTGGGAAAATTTCCCTTCACTTCCCCTTCCTGACATCCAACAAGAAGTAAGAGGAAATTTCCTAATGTGAGGGAAATACCCCTCTAAGATAGTTGGTTTTGGGGACAACTCTAAAATATCAGACTTCTCCACATTTTCTTGACAATGAGACAGATAGCAAACAAACAGTCTAATCCTTTCCTACTCCATTCAAAACTAGAGATATATTCTATACTTTCCTTTAAGCTGGTCATACACTATTTCTGATTCTGAGGAACTGGCTGAAATGTTAGCAGTGGGTGGCCCTGTTGACTACACTACATCCTTTGTTACAAAACTTGAAAAAGTTGTGTGGATAATTCTTGGCTGAACAGTGACTGCAGCCAATCATCTTTAGTCACTGTTTGGCAGGCCCCATTGTATTCTGACATACACTATATTGTCAAAAGTATTGGGATGCCTGCTTTTACACACACATGAACTTTAATGACATCCGGTCTTAGTCTGTTGGGTTCAATATTGAATTGACCAACCCTTTGCAGCTATAACAGCTTCAACTCTTCTGGGAAGGCTGTCCAGAAGGTTTAGGAGTGTCTATGGGAATGTTTAAACATTCTTCCAGAAGCGCATTTGTTAGGTCAGGCACCGATGTTGGATGAGAAGGCCTGGCTCACAGTCTCTGCTCTAATTCATCCCAAAGGTGTTGAGGTTAGGACTCTGTGCAGGCCAGTCAAGTTCCTCCACCCTAAACTCGCTCATACATGTCTTTATGTACCTTGCTTTGTGCACTGGTGTGCAGTTATGTTGGAACAGGAAGGGGCCATCCCCAAACTGTTCCCACAAAGTTGGGAGCATGAAATTGTCTAAAATGTCTTGGTATGCTGACGCCTTAAGAATTCTCTTCACTGGAACTAAGGAGCCAAGGCCAATTCCAGAAAAACAACCCCACACCATAATCCCCCCTCCACCAAATGATTTGGACCAATGCACAAAGCAAGGTCCATAAAGACATGGATGAGCGAGTTTGGGGTGGAGGAACTTGACTGGCCTGCACAGAGTCCTGAGTCCTGACCTCAACCCAATAGAACACCTTTGGGATGAATTAGAGTGGAGACTGTGAGTCAGGTTCCCCCACAACAAACCCATCTAGCCATGTATTATGGACCTGGTTTTGCACACCCAAAATTAAAAATTTGGTTGGGGATGGCCACCTACATTTAGTTATATAGAGTATATTTTTTCCACCCAAATTGGGGTCTATATGTGCCTAATGGTAATCCAGACCATTACCCATTGAAGAAAATCAATTTTTTTTGTTTTTCTGCCTATTTTCCACAAGGTTTTTGGTGCCCCATTCTTGTTTTTCTTTTGTTTTTACTTGCCAGCCTTGCAAACGTGAATCAGCAAACAAACAATCGGGTTAAAATTGACTTTCAGGTCAACTTTACAATAATAACTTAAAATACGTACTCACTGAAAATACATTTACTCTATACCCTTTAAACAAGGCTGAAGAGGCTACTGATACAGACAGTGCCTAGAGCCTCCGCGTGTGTCTGTGTGTGTGTGTGTGTGGACTGCTCAAAATGGAAGCCACCGCCAGCGACAAAATCCCATCACTGTTCATTTGACAGAAGTTGCCTGAAACAACCGGAGTCTGCTGTTGTCCTTACAGACTGTCTAAATTTATTAAGAGCACTGCGTTTAAAGCCGCTTCTCCGCCTCGCCTGAAGACACCATCTTAAGTTTTTACTCTGACAAAGGGCAAAGGAAAACAAAGGGGGAGAAACAAAAGAAAGCAGAAGAGATCGATGAGAGCCAGACTTCACAAAATTAAGCTCTTTAAGGCAAAAAGTTGGGTGTCGTCGATGATACGGGTCAATGAAGTGCCAAGATGCAGCTGCCAAGCACCTTCCTGTCTTATCCATAAAGATTTAGAGGTTGTGGAAGAAGGTAGAGGTTATGGAAGAAGGTAGAGGTTATGGAGGAAGGTAGAGGTTATGGAGGAAGGTAGAGGTTATGGAAGAAGGTAGAGGTTGTGGAAGAAGGTAGAGGTTAGGGAAGAAGGTAGAGATTATGGAGGAAGGTAGAGGTTATGTAAGAAGGTAGAGGTTATGGAAGAAGGTAGAGGTTGTGGAAGAAGGTAGAGGTTGTGGAAGAAGGTAGAGGTTGTGGAAGAAGGTAGAGGTTATGGAAGAAGGTAGAGGTTATGGAAGAAGGTAGAGGTTGTGGAAGAAGGTAGAGGTTATGGAAGAAGGTAGAGGTTATGGAAGAAGGTAGAGGTTATGGAAGAAGGTAGAGGTTGTGGAAGAAGGTAGAGGTTATGGAAGAAGGTAGAGGTTATGGTGGAAGGATATTTTGCAATTTAAATCAATTGACTTTATATATACGGTATATTTGTTTTTTCGGGTTTAAGCTTGCCTTTTGCCCTTTTTTAAATGTTTTTTTTTGGACCTGCTTTGGGAATGTAATGATAATTGTATCTGGAATCCTCCTTGTCTGAAAGGCACTGACCCCAAAGGACACCTTTTCCTGTAAAAACCTATCCCCTTTCATCAGGACTATAAAGAGACTGTAGATGGATCAGGATACTCCTATGTCTACAAACACCCCCATTTTTTAAAATGATGTTATTCCAGGAGCTCAGCGCAAAGCTTGTTAGTCTCTGCAGAAAACCACTCAGTCTCCTTAAAGTGGTTGTAAAGGGTGAAGGTTTTTTTACCTCCATGCAATCTATGAGCAAGCAGCTTGCTATGGGGCACTCGGCAAGGGGGTAGGGCCAGAAGCGCCAGCAGGGGATCCAATAAGAGGAGGAGCAGAGAAGTATGTTTATCATTTTAGAGAAAATAAAAGGAACCTTTAGAACAACTTTAACCACTTAAGGACCAGAACGATTTCCCATGTTAGGACCAGAGCACTTTTTGCAATTCAGCACTGCGCCGCTTTAACTGAAAATTGCGCGGCGGTGCGACATTGTACCCAAACCAAATTGATGCCCCTTTTTTTCCCCACAAATAGAGCTTTCCTTTGGTGGTATTTAATCCCCACTGCGTCATTTCTGATCGCCACTCAAAGAGCATCAATTTTGAAAAAAAAAACAATATTTTTTACTTTTTTCTATAATAAATATCCCAAAAAATATATAAAAAAACAAATGTATTCATCAGTTTTGGCCAATTTATATTCTTCCTCAAATTTGTGGTAAAAACAAATCACAATCGGCGTTTATTGATTGGTTTGCGCAAAAGTTGCCACGTTTAGAAACCATGCAAATTAATTTATGGTGTTTTTACCATTTTATTTTTTTTTTTTACTAGTAATGGCGGCGATCTGCGATTTTTATCGAGACTGCGATATTGCAGCCGACATGTCGGACATTTTTGACACTTTTTTGGGGCCAATGACATTTGTATAGTGATCAGAAATGTAACTATCCACTGATTACTGTATAAATGTCATTGGCAGGAAAGGGGTTAACCTGCAGGGGGAGATCTAGGGGATAACTGTGTTCCCTGGGCGTTTTCTAACTGTGGGGAGGGGGGGGGAGCTGGGCTGCCAGGGGCATAAGAGATCTATCTGATCCCAGTGACAGGGATCAGTAGATCTCTGTTATGCCGCCTGACAGAGCGGGGAACTGCCGTGTTTACATCGGCGGTTCCCTGTTTTTCTTCTCTGCCAGGCAATCGCAGGTAGCCGGCGGACATCGAGTCTGCCAGACCCGCGGCCATACTGCAGCAGAGTGCGGAAGGCACGAGAGCGCGCCACCGGTGGCGCGATCCCACCCACTACACGTGCACTAGCGAGCTGGTCTGGAACCGGTTAAATGTTGACTCCTGGTCGGTGACAGCGGGAAGTAATGTTACCCTAAAGGAGACCCTGTTGCCAGACAAGTCCAATGTTTCTCCTCTCCTTCAGTTTTTCTCCATCACTCATCTAATTTGACCCCCAACACTGATGAAGAGGGGCAGGGGAGGGTCTAACAAGGATGCTGTGCAGGCGACTGACATCCTCCTTATCAACTGATGATGCCATTGGTCATTAGGATGCCGACAGCTCAAAGGATGTAATGGTGCACAATGGAAACCTGTGGTTTTGTGCATCTAAAAGTCTTCATCCACACACCGGCTTGGACAAATTTTAGGCATTTTGCCAAGGCTCCCCTGAAGAAATTCTCAAGGCACCCTGGTTGAAAAAGGCTGCTCTAGAACACATTTGACTTAGATGAGCGAAAAAACACTACAGAAACTCGATTTTCAGAACACAATATCACTGAATTCTGGAGTGTTGAACTATTTGCGTCATATCTTGATACATGCTTATGGATTAAAGTAGGTTAAATCCATATATTGAGCCCACTGCCATTCAAAGTTTCCTCCCTGTGACAGTATACAGAATGTCAATGTCCAACGCCTCCTAATCTTTATTTGTCTACGACGCCATAGGCTGTAGGTAGCGATAAAATAAAAAAAAATTGCGTTGAACAATGAAATCTTAGTCAACAGAGCAAATCCCCCTGGAAAGTCTCTACACTGCAGAACGGAAGCGCTTAATTAATCACATGGCACACAAAGTACAAATATCACAACCAGTAACGTATTGCCTTACTTTAGTCAAAGCTAATTGAGTCAATTTCTCAACGTCCTTTGGCCCCATTTATAAAACTCCGCTGAAGCGGTCATTGTGGCGTTACATAAGAAGATAAATCTGCAAATTCACACATGAGAAATACACATGGCGGCAGTTGGTCACATGAAGGCCTGGGGCATATTAGAAAGCTGTGAATGTGACTGGTGGTGAATCAATCTTAGTCAAATACAGGGTTTTTTTCTCAGAGAATAGATGCAGGAACTTCCCCTTTTAGAGTTACCCCTGGTCTTTGCTCCCTACCTACCTCCGAGCACCATTCCTTGGTTCTACCCCCTACCAGTGCCGGCTGGTGCTCCATTTTTTTGGGGGTGCCAAACAAACCACCTACCACCCCATATAGGTCGTGGGCAGCTTCGGCTCCTTCCTGTGTCTCCTCCTCCTCTGTGGCTTCCTCCTCGGTGTTTTCACCCTGCATCTCCTCTTCCTCGGAGGCTTCACGGTGTCTTCACCCTGCGTCTCCTCCTCCTTGGCGGCTTCCTCCTCTGTGTCTTCACCCTGTGTCTCCTCCTCCTTGGCGGCTTCCTCCTTGGTGTCTTCACCCTGCGTCTCCTCCTCCTTGGCGGCTTCCTCCTCGGTGTCTTCACCCTGCGTCTCCTCCTCCTTGGCGGCTTCCTCCTCGGTGTCTTCACCCTGCGTCTCCTCCTCCTTGGTGGCTTCCTCCTCGGTGTCTTCACCCTGCATCTCCTCCTCCTTGGCGGCTTCCTCCTCGGTGTCTTCACCCTGCGTCTCCTCCTCCTTGGCGGCTTACTCCTTGGTGTCTTCCCCCTGCGTCTCCTCCTCCTTGGCGGCTTCCTCCTCGGTGTCTTCACCCTGCATCTCCTCCTCCTTGGTGGCTTCCTCCTCGGTGTCTTCACCCTGTGTCTCCTCCTCCTTGACGGCTTCCTCCTCGGTGTCTTCACCCTGCGTCTCCTCCTCCTTGGCGGCTTCCTCCTCTGTGTCTTCACCCTGCGTCTCCTCCTCCTTGGCGGCTTCCTCCTCGGTGTCTTCACCTTGTGTCTCCTCCTCCTCTGTGGCTTCCTCTTCGCCGGCCAATGCGACCGCTTCTCCTCTCAGCCAATTGGGTCTTAAGACCCGCTTCCTGATTGGCCGAGAGGAGCAATTCGCCATTGTCACAAAACTGGGTGGGCTCAGGGCGTACTGTTCTGCGCCCCGAGCCCACTTTTTTTTAAGCCAATTCAACACCATTGAAATCCATGCGTCCGCTGCCTTGCATGCAGATTAGGGGCCGGGCGCATGCATTAGGGGGATGGCGCCCCTGCGCCCCTAATGTGCAGGCTGCCACTGCCCCCTACCCACCTCCCAGTACTGCCCCTTTTATAGAATACAGAACCAAGTATCATTTGTGGTCATTTGTATGGAAATTGTTAATTATAACAAGAAAAGTAGTAAAATAGATCCCCTTCAGCCAACAACAATAGACCTCCCCCTGCAACAATGGGCCACCCATAACAAAATCCCCCCGAGGAACAATAGACCACCGGCAGCAACAACAGGTTCTCCCTCAACAGTAGATACATCCCAGCAATAACCAGCCCCCAGCAATATAAGACCAACTCCAGCAACAATAGACTTCCCCTTGTAAAAAAAGATCCCTTCCAGAGACAATAGGTCTCCCAGCAGCAACAATAGACCTCCCCAGCAACAATAACACACCCCCTCAAAAAAAAAAAATCTCATCTAGCAACAATAGATCCCCCGTCAATAGACACTGTAGCACAACTCAGCACCCCTTGCCTTTACATACATTCAGTGCTGGAGGTGGCGGAACTGCGTTCCTTCACATTCCAGCTGAACAAAAGCCTTGGTCACATACAGTATATATAATATTCACCTGAAAAATTCACCCGCAGTAGGTGCTTGCCGAACATTAGGTTCCTTTAGGTGGCCAGCTGCCGCCATTTGTAATTTCATGCCAATTGCCACATATAAACCTTGCAGTAACATGTGTAACCCTTGTCGGGGTAACATGCCTAAGTACCATGCCTTGTGCTCATTTAGAAAAAAAAGAAAAAACACTCCACTTAGACTTTCATTGCATAGGTCACATGACTGAGTTTCTAAAGGACCATCGTGTCCCAGGGCAGGGGCTAGGCTAAGACACATGCTGGTGATGTCCCTTCAATGTGCGTTACGCATGCAGTGCCATTTATTAATATTGTTATTGTGCAGGATTTATATAGTAATATAGTGCCCACCATTTGCGCAGTGCTTTACAATATAAAACAGTACGGTAGAAGAGAATTAGGAGGTCCCTGCTCATAGGAGATCACAATGCAATCTATTCTGAATTAGACACGTGCAGTTCGTTTTGTTCCAAATTTAAATTCTGACAAATTCTTCGCTCAGATGTTTCCGAATTATAATAGTAAGGAATTTAAATGAATCCGAAATAATGAAACTAAATTTCAGAAGGAATTCGAATTCAATTAATTTTCAAATAGAATTTGAATTTCTGAAGAGAATAAAATAGAGTAAAAGATAAAGGAATAGAATAGAAAAGAGCATAATGGAATAGAATAGAAAATAAAACAATAGAATATAATAGAGCAAAACAGAACAAAATAAAGTAGAAAATAAAAGAACAGAATAAAATAGAATAGAAAACAAATAAATAGAATAGAATGAAACATAGAAAAGCATAAAATAGAAAGAATATAACCATCTTCTGAAATTCGAATTTCAAATAGAATAAATTTGAATTCAAATGCAATAGAAAAGGTTCAAATGGAATAGAACAACAATAGAATATATAAAAAAATAGAATAGAATAGAAGAAAATAGAAAGATTTATATAACCCTATTCCAAATAGAATAGAAAAAAAGTATAGAATAGAATAAAAGAAAATAGAAAGATTTATATACCCTTCTTCCTAAATTTGAATTTCAAATAGAATACATTCAAATTTGAATAGAATAGAAAAGAAAAGAATAGAATAGAATTAAAAACAAAAAAAAATAGAATAAAAAGAATATAACCAATTCCCAAAATGCAAACAGACTTTGAATAGAATAGACTAGAATAGAAAATAAAATAATAGAATTGACAAGAATAGAATAGAATTAATGTAACCATCTTCCAAAATTCAAATAGATTAAATTTGAATTTGAATAGAATAGAAAACAATAGAATAGAATAAACAATAGAAAAAAATAGAACAGAATAGAAAGAATATAACAATATAACCATTTTCCAAAATTCGACTTTTGAATAGAATAAGTTTGAATAGAATGTAAAAGAATAGAATATAATAGAAAATAAAAGAATGGAAAAGAAAGAGTATAACCATCTTCCAAAATTCAAATTTGAATAGAATAAATGACATTTTGAATGGAATTCGATTCAGATTTGAATTTGAAATTTTCGAATTCGAATGAATTGAGTCCAATTTGTCCGAATTCTGGAAATTCGAATTGATTCAAATTTGACTAAACAAAACAAATTCCAAAGACCAATTAAGCGAGAGGGCTTCTTTAAAGTGAATCTAAAGAATCTAAAGCCAAAAGGGTTTCTTTTTTTTCTTGTGGATAGAGAGATGAGGGGTTAGAGGACCGTCCATTTGTCCTGGGGACTGTCCTTTACTAGGACTAGTTGTCACGAAAACAGAAATAGAGGGGACATCTTTCAATGGGGTCACCTGTTCCAGTGGAAGAGATTGGAGAGATTTCCTCTCACTTCCTGTTGGGTCTATGGGACAGGAAGTAAAATTATTTTAATGGGAAAAAGATTCTGACGCGTTTTAACTCTTCCCTACTCCATATGGAAATCAAAGAAAAAACATTTTGGCTTTAGATGCCCTATAAATTGGATTTGTTTATAAAAAAATCTACAGATTTAATCTGTGAATATATAAAAAAAAGCTG
>BLSH010400950.1:1053354-1058354 GCA_018402905.1 Glandirana rugosa | reverse complement strand
AGCTTTCTTTTGGTGGTATTTGATCACCTCTGCGGTTTTTATTTTTTGCGCTATAAACAAATAAAGAGCGACGATTTTAAAAAAAAGAACAATATTTTTTACTTTTTGCTATAATAAATATGCAAAATAAAAAATGTATAAAAAAATTATTCATTGGGTTTGGCCGATTTATATTCTTCTACATACTTTTGGTAAAAAAAAATTGCAATTGGCGTTTATTGATTGGTTTGCGCAAAGGTTATTGCGTCTACAAACAATGGGAATTGATTTGTGGCATTTTTATAATTTTTTTTTTTACTGGTAATGGTGGCGATCTGCGATTTTTATCGGGGCTGCGATATTGGGGCGGACATGTCGGACATTTTTGACACATTTTTGGGACCAATGACATTTTTACAGCGATCAGAAATTTAAATGTCAACTGATTACTGTATAAATGTCATTGGCAGCGAAGGGGTTAACCTGCAGGGGGCAGTGAAGGGGTTGACTGTGTTCCCTCATTGCGTTCTAACTGTGGGGGGGGCGGGGCTGTCTGGGACATAACAGATCTAACTGATCCCAGTGACAGGGATCAGTAGATCTGTTATGTCCCATTCACAGAACGGAGATTTACATTGGCGGTTCCCCGTTCTGCAGCTCTGACAGGCGATCGCGGGTCAGGAGCAGACATCGAGTCCGCCCGACCCGTGGGCACGCCCACGCAGCGTGCGCCGCCTGTGAGTGCGCGCCGGGAGCGTGCAAGGGGGCGGACGTCCATTGACGTCCACCCGGAAATTGAGATCCCCGCTGTAGCCGTCTTTCGGCTTTAGCGCGGATCTGAAGGTGTTAAAGCAGAAAGCCATACCTGCCGATGTAACGTGCTGATTATAAATTATGAAAAAAAAATCCAATCCTATGCAGGAAGAGGGTTTTCCTAACACCGACATCCATGTTTATCTACATGGCATTCTCTTTCATACGCATGCTCAGCCATAACTTTATGACCACCGACAGGTAAAGTGATAACATTGATTATATTGTTACAATGGCATCTGAAGGTGGATGGGATATTTTAGGCAGCAAGTAAACATGTTGTCCCTGAAGTTGTTTTAAAAGCATAAAAATTGGTGATCACACTTTGTTGTGTATGGGGCTGTGTAGCCACTGACCGGTCAGGGTGCCCATGCTGACTCATGTCTACAGCCAAAAGAGCCTACAATGGGCACGTGAGCATCAGAAGTGCACCACAGAGCATTGGAAGAAGGTGGCCTGGTCTGATGAATCATGTGTTCTTTTACATCATGTGGATGGCTGGGTGTGTGTGAGTCACGTACCTGGGGAAGAGATGGCACCAGGATGCAGTATGGGAAGAAGTCAAGTCCGTGGAGGCAGCGTGATGCTTTGGGCAATGTTCTGCTGGGAAACCTTGGGCCCTGCTATTCATGTGGATGTTACTTGTCCTGTACTACCTACCTAAACATTTTTGCTGACCAAGTACACCCCTTCATGGAAACGGTATTCCTTAATGGCAGTGGACTCTTTCATCCGGATAATGCACCCTGCCACACTGCAAAAATGGTTCAAAGAGGGTTTGAGGAACACAACCATAAGTTTGAGGTGTTGACTAGAGCTGAGCGGACACCTGGATGTTCGGGTTCGGGTTTTCGTGGAAAAGTTCGGGTTCGGTCCAAACTTGACCCCGGACCCTGAACCCCATTGAAATCAATGGGGACCCGAACTTTTGGGCCCAAAAATGCCTGTAAAAAAGTCCTGGAAAGTGCTAGAGGGCTGCAAAAGGAAGCAAAGTTGGGGTAAGAGTAGCGCAAGTGCCCTACAAAGAAATGGGGATAGGGAAATAACAATAATCTGTCCCTTACAGCGCCGGCAGCATCCTCTCCCTACACTAGCCTGAGAGCATATGACATGCAGCACTATGTGACTCCAGCTCATACAGAGGCTGGGTCACATGATGCACTGGCCAATCACAGCCATGCCATTAGTAGGCATGGCTGTGATGGCTTCTAAGGGCAAACCAGTGAAACGCTTGTTGATTGGCTGCCCTGCAGCTATTCAACAAGCGGGAAAAAAATACCAGAATCCAGAACCCGAAACCCAAAGTTCGGGTTCGGGTCCCGAACACGGCAAAGTTCGGTACGAACCCGAACTTTACAGTTCGGGTTCGCTCAACTCTAGTGTTGACCTGACCTCCAATTTCTCCAGATCTCAGAATGTGCTGAAAAAACAAATCCAATCCATGGAAGCCACACCTCACAGCTTACATTACTTAAAGAAAAAAAACCTGCAAGGCAATGGCATAATGTGCTAGTATGCTTTACATACTAGCTCAGTATGAAATGCTTACCTTGAAACAAAGCCCTCCAGTGGCTCGTTGTCACCGCTGACAGGGCTTCCACCTTCACCCGGTCTTCCTTCCGGGTTCGCATGCTCCGGCCCCCTGATTAGCCAAGCCACGATGACGTCACTCCTGCGCACGTACGCAGGAGTCATGGCTGCGGCACAGAGCTCTGGAGGGACAACACGGGTATGTCCTCCCATCAAAGCGCATGCCCTGGTGATGTCACTGGCGGCATGCAGTGTGAATATCTCCCAAACAGTGCAAGTTTTGGAGATATTCACCGCACTTACAGGCAAGCCTTATTATAGGCTAACAAAAGAATTTACTACCACTTTAAAAGATCTGCTACTGATGGCTTAGTGCCAGCTACCACAGCCTACCTCCAGAGCTCTAGTGGAGTCCATACCTCGATGGGTCAACGGCTGTTATGGTGGCAAAAGGGGAACCTACTCAATATTAATGGGTGGGCATAAAGGTATGGTTGATCGATGTATGGAAAAACCCACACATACATTCCAGGGAGCACAGGTTCCTTGTGACTCCCCCCGATCCCAGGACTCTGGAGGTTATTTGCAGTTTTGCAGCACTGAATATGGCAGTCTATGTGCCGGTACATTCCGTCTTCCAAGTTCCCAGCACAAAGCACATTAAAAGAGCCGACTAAATCAGTTTTGCTCTAGAAAATTTGCTTTACAGCTCCCAAGAAGAGGCCCGGTACGGAGAGACCCTGCGCTTCTAATTATAGAAATTAATGAATAGGCAAGAGCGTGTTTATGAGGTTTTCTTAAACGCCATCAAAGTGTGATGACCTCATGGAGCTCCTGGCATCGCTTAGCTGGTTTATGAGTCATACCGCACCTGCCGAGAGTGACAGAGGAAATGCTTTATTACTCTATAGCCGTGACTTTGAAGAACTGCACAACTCCCTCACTTATCCTCTACTGCTAGGTGGAGCAAACTGACTCCATCCAAACCTATGAGGACCACTTCTCTGACTCCTTCACTTATCCTCTGCTGCTAGGTGGAGCAAACTGACTCCATCCAAATCTATGAGGACCACTTCTCTGACTCCTTCACTTATCATCTGCTGCTAGGTGAAATAAACCAACCCCATCCAAATCTATAAGGTCCACTTCTCTGACTCTCTCGCTTATCTTCTGCTGCTAGGTGGAGCAAACTGACTCCATTCAAATCTATGAGGACCACTTCTCTGACTCCTTCACTTATCCTCTGCTGCTAGGTGAAATAAACCAACCCCATCCAAATCTATAAGGTCCACTTCTCTGACTCTCTCGCTTATCTTCTGCTGCTAGGTGGAGCAAACTGACTCCATCCAAATCTGAGGACCACTTCTCTGACTCCTTCACTTATCCTCTACTGCTAGGTGGAGCAAACTAACTCCATCCAAATCTATGTGGACCATTTCTCTGACTCCTTCACTTATCCTCTGCTGCTAGGTGAAATAAACCAACCCCATCCAAAACTATAAGGTCCACTTCTCTGACTCTCTCGCTTATCTTCTGCTGCTAGGTGGAGTAAACTGACTCCATCCAAATCTATGAGGACCACTTCTCTGACTCCTTCACTTATCATCTACTGTTAGGTGGAGTAAACTGACTCCATCCAAATCTATGAGGACCACTTCTATGACTCCTTCACTTATCCTCTGCTGCTAGGTGAAATAAACCAACCCCATCCAAATCGATAAGGTCCACTTCTCTGACTCTCTCGCTTATCTTCTGCTGCTAGGTGGAGCAAACTGACTCCATTCATAACTATGAGAATCACTTCTCTGACTCCCTCACTTATCCTCTACTGCTAGGTGGAGTAAACCAACTCCAACCAAATATATGAGGGTTGCTTCTCTGACTCCATCACTTAACCTCTACTGCTAGGTAGAGCAAACTGACTCCATCCAAACCTATGAGAACCACTTTTCTGACTCCTTCACTTATCCTCTGCTGATAGGTGAAACATACCAACCCCATCCAAATCTATAAGGTCCACTTCTCTGACTCTCTCGCTTATTTTCTGCTGCTAAGTGGAGTAAACGGACTCTATCCAAATGTATGAGGACCACTTATAAGGACCACTTCTCTGAGCCCCTCACTTATTCTCTATATCTAGGTGGAGCAAACTGACTCCTTCCAAAACTAAGAAGACCACTTCTCTAATTCCCTTACTTATGCTCTAATTTTAGGTGAGGCAAGACAGCACCATCCAAATATATGAGCACCATTTCTCTGACTCTCTCACTTATTTTCTTCTGCTAGGTGGAGTAAAATGACTCCATTCATAGCTATGAGGATCACTTCACTGACTCCCTCACTTATCCTCTACTGCTAGGTGGAGTAAACCAACTCCACCCAAATATATGAGGGTTGCTTCTCTGACTTCATCACTTAACCTCTACTGCTAGGTAGAGCAAACTCTTTATCTATTTTCCTATCACACTCCTTCCTGGCAAAAAAGGCTCTTACGTAGTTGGGTGCTGCAACGAAATCCAGCTGGGTCCTGGAGATTATTTGTCATGCAAGTGTACATATTCATCAGCACACCGTGGATCCTTGTCCAAAATTGTCTTTATTGAAAGGATCAACGACTACTTATACATGTGAACGTACTGTTTATTAGAGGTCCTGGGTCGACCTAAAGCAACGTCGTG